>JANSTQ010164755.1:0-10541 GCA_026167885.1 Bergia puertoricense
TAAAAGGAAAGTATGGATACAGTTTAGGAGAATTTAGCAACACGTCAAATGTCGTGTTTGGGGCTAAGAGGGTTAAGTACACACACAACCAGATACCCTAATCTTGATCGAGGCTCCGTCTTCCTCATTTTTTTTTATCAAACAGTTCATCTTAAATTTGGTTGCCAGTAGTGATGGGCGCGGCGTAACAGTTAACGGATTTTTTCGGTCCCCCAAACTTGAGATATCGGCGTAACGAGATAATCTTTTGATTCCCCAAACTTGACGGAAATCGACGTAACGAGATTTTTTCCATTCCCGCAAATATAATTTGACTGAGAAATAGCATGATGAATAACAACAGCTTTTGAACAAAGTTTGCATCTACCAGCCAAGGCAGAAGTAGATGTGTGTAAGTATTGCCTGAAGATAAATACAAGTCGTTCGTGTGCGACAAACCGCGAAAGGTCAGGACCTCGGTGTGCGGAGATATGTGCGAGTCAGCGGACTATTTTCGATGTAGATGTGCATAATTGTTACTTGAAGATAAATTTATAAAAACGCTAACCACTCACGTCCTTTTGTGCAGTTTTGTCTGACTTTCGTTGTTGCAGAACAACAGTAGTTCTAAATAAGTTATTGTTGAGTGCACTTGAAGCTACTGACAATGTTTCAAGATGTAATATATATATTTTTAAAATCGTCAATTAACCTGAATCAGTAACTAAATACCAAAGTTTTAATGTTTTCGTAATTTTTAACTTTATACAAAAATGTTTAACCCTGTAAAGTTGATTGCCAAGAAATAGGCAACTTCACATCTTGTGTTTTGTTCAATTAAATGGGCTGTTTCACGGTATACGTATGATTGCGCAGTCTTTCTATTTCTCGGCAAAAGACGTTCAAAACCCCCAAATAAATTCTGTTTGCACATAGTTATCGTACAATTCTACTTAAAACTTTTCAAGCACGGTACGGATGGGTTAATTTCGTGGACGATTGAAACAGATTACGGTTGTGAGCGCTGAAGCGAATTTAGTGTTGGCCCGTAGGAAAAATTATTGACTTACGTAATTTAACACTAAAATGAAAGATCGTTGACAATTCTGTTTGTTAGAAGGGTTTTTCTGTTAAATATCTCCTCCATCAATATACTTTGAATAAAAATGAAAGGAACTTTTTTGGAAAGCAGCTGCTTTTTATGGTAATAACCGTGAAACTGGCCCTACAAAAATCTGTCCGTAGATCAATAAAGGTATTTACAATGTCCAAAACAGATTGGAATTGGCAACCTGACACTTGAGTTGAAGAAACATCTTCGGTACAATATTGTAGATTCTAAAAACAAAAACAACTTAAGAAAAATTAGAAAAAAGAAGCGATAGTACGCGCGCTCTGATTCGCTGCAGTTGCGTACTCTAAAACTGGATAGAGCCACGGATTACGCCATGCGCCATGTCACACAATCATAACTTCCCGCGTACGGCAAGAACAAACTTTTAAAGATCAAAGAAATCATTTTTAAAACGTCAAATTGCTTATGTTTTTAGATGATCTATTTTCTAAAAGGAATAAAAAAGTGTCGCGCGTGGCTCTGTACAAGAATAGAACACGGAGTGACGTAGTAGGACACGAGAAAAGCAGAGAGAAAACTTGTCTTCGCCTCGTTTTCTCTCAGCACTTTTCTCGTGTCCTTCTACGTCACTCCGTGTTCTATTCTTGTATAGAGCCACGCGCGACACTGTTTTATTCCTTTATTCGAGGCTTAAAAAGCCCAAAAAATTAAGAACAATGAGCATTGGCCAGATATCTGGTTCTTTTTAAGAAGCGCGTACCCTTTATCCGTCTTTTAAGCCCCACGGACCTTACCTTATCATTCCCGCTAATAACGTGTCAAGTTACATGTAATGTATAATTTAAATATAGAGATGTGGAGAAGGCTACTTTTTTTTTACAATATTTTAAACTGACATTTTTATTTATTATTGCAAAGCGTTTAAAAGGTTAAAACTAACGAAACTAATTGTGCCAATCCAGTATTTATGACACTTACCAACATGCCACAGGCAAAGTTCAGCCCTAAAAGTTATTATTTTTTAAAGAATGTGTTAAGTTAAAGTGCTGTAAAGTGTCTCTTTCTCCGTGTGGTCCCATTTCCTTTCTAGGACTATCGTTCAGAGGGAATTACTTGGAGTATCTGTACAGCACTTTAACTTAAAACATTTAATAATAACTATATCTGTTTATTAGTGCTTAGCGGACAAACCTTAATGGTTACCCCCTTAATGGTTACCCCCTCACTCAAAAGTTCAGCCATTGCTTTAAACTTAATTTAATTCGTAGATTTTCCTGTTCCGCAAATTACCATCTTAATTACCCACGGCCAGCTCCCAGCTTGGCCTTAATGGTTACCCCCCTAATGGCTACTCCCTTAATGGTTACCCCCTTAATGGTTACCCCCTAATGGTTACCCCCTTAATGGTTACTCCCTAATGGTTACCCCCTAATGGTTACCCCCTTAATGGTTACCCCCTTAATGGTTACTCCCTAATGGTTACCTCTTAATGGTTACCCCCTTAATGGTTACTCCCGTAATGGTTACCCCCTTAATGGTTACCCCCTTAATGGTTACCCCCTTAATGGTTATCTCCTTAATGGTTACCCCTTAATGGTTACCCCCTAATGGTTACCCCCTTAATGGTTACTCCCTTAATGGTTACCCCCTTAATGGCTACCCCCTCACTCAAAAGCTCAGCCCTTGCTTTAAACATAATTTAATTCGTAGATTTTCCTGCTGTTGTCCCGTGTGCCTACTCTTTTCAAATCACAATGGTTTTACTTGGTTCAGTTTTGCTGCTAGGGTACAGTAAGGGCTAAAATATCTAGTAAGTCATTGCTCCAGTTATAAAATTATAATCTGTACAAAAACAACAGTGACCTTTAAATTCTTAAAAAGTTAATTTATGGTGGAGTCTATCCCTTATTTATTTACCAATAACTCAGTTGATAAACGCAAGCATGATGAACAGCTGGTTAATACAAACTGAATTAAGTTTTTCAGCACAAATAAAATCTCTTGTGAAAGTCTGGAGAGCAGTCAGTTTTCGGTTTAACGGTTTTCCGTTTTGATTAGTTCTTTATATTGACAAATATAACTTTGTTGTCATGTTTTCCTTGTAGCATCCGGTGCAAACACAAACAAAGAGTGTCATGTAACAAACAAAAAATTATAAAAGATTCTGCCAAGTTTTCATCTCTCTTTGGTAGTCTGGGCAAAAACATCACAGAGAAATCTGTATCTAAAGTTTTCTAAAACATTTGATAAATGAATGAGATTTTCCGCCAGGTGCCAAACTTTTACCACTCAGTCAAAAATCCCATTCATTTGGTTATAGTTACTTACAAAATTCCCACACTTAAATGAATTTAATCGTATTATTCGGCCGGATAACTGTTCTTGATACGCCCTTTGTTACTATTGGATAATTTGTTTATCGAAAAAAGTTTATAGGTTTTCTCAATGTCTGAATGTAAACAAGTAACGTCAGCAAAGATTGGCCTATAGAAACAGAAACAGAAACTAGAAGAAACTTTAGGGAAGTCCCTCTCTCTACTTAACTTCTTCCCACAACAAACCTGTACGTAATCACTTATACTGCAATGTATATTTTTGACAAAAGCACATAATCATTCTTCAGCAAGTGTATAACATTATTCTTATAATTGAAGATCTGCAAGTGCTTCGTAAAACCGTGTGTCGCTACTCCTGCTATCTAGATTAACTACACTACATAGCAGTATATGACTATCAGAATAGCTTTCATTTTGGCTGGAAGGAGAACGTTCTGTTCTGTTCTGTTCTGTTATGTTACATTGTTATGTTATTTACATTACAGTTTCAACGCTTGTTGTCCTTGTACTTTCTCTTCATGCAGATCACATTCCAGTTATCCACAGTGTCTTTTAAAGAACATTATTATTATTTTTCATTTTTAATAATGTATTTTGTATTATTTATTTTAACATAGCGGTAATCAAGTGGATACCTTTCATGGGATTCTTGTCTCATCCAATCGAAGACTTGATTGTGTTTGTTTGTTTGTTTGTTTGTTTGTATTATGTTATTTGTTTATTTGTTATTACTGTTTTAATTTTCACTTTGGTGAAGTGCAAATAATTTGTTTGCTATAATAATCACAACCAAAGGGATAACAATAATAACAAAAAAGTAAAGTGTTGTATTTATATTGCGCATTTTCCATGTAAATATGCTCAAATACGCTTTACAAAGTGTGATACTCTACTTCCCAGCATGCTGGTACTCATTTTACCGACCTCGGAAGGATGGAAAGCTGGGTCAACATTGGTGGAAAGAAAGTCACTGAAATATTTAACCCTCGACGGTGGTCGGGGATTGAACCCGGGACCTCATATGTGGCAGTCTGAAGGCTAACCGACTGCGCTAACTTTGCCACCATAAATAATAAACAAAAGTAATCCTGGAGCGAGTTTGCAAAGATGCCAATCTGGGAAAGGAAGAACTCGCTACAGCTATACAAGATTGGGACGTCTGTTGCAGAGCAGGCAAAGGAGACGCTGCGCGAAGGAGATGAGGCGGCTGCTTTGGAGGCTAGCTTTCTACTTACACTACACCGGATAGCTTTCCTGCCGTCATGTAACAAACTATTAACGCTAAAAAATCTATCTTGATAGGTGATATAATTTTGATTTTACTCTTGGTATGTCCTTTGCTGGCAGACTATCTCTTATAAAGTTTCCATCTGCTATATATTTGGTTATATATTGCAATTTCAGTATCAGGAAATACAAATTTAAAACTTAAAACTCTTTCAAACTAGGATGCTTTCTCTTCTGATACTGGCTTTCCTGCTTAGTTGAGTTGAGCCCCTGGGGGATGCTGGGTAACGATTAGGATTCGGAAGGTCTTGAGGCTGAGCAGAGGTCTGGGAAAGAGGCTGTGTTGGTTGTACGACTTGACATACACAGGAAGACTTTCCGGGCTCATTTGGGTTAAAGGAGAAACTGGAGCGACTCGTCATAACCATTCGGTTAGGAGATCGCTGAAACCCGCTGTCTGAGTTGTTTGAAGGCGCAGTTGAGTCAGCTTGGCTTGTACGGTTGTTTAGGATTGAAGGAAGGGTTTCGCATTTCACGTCAAACTTCCTACGATTCTTGGGAAGCTTAAGTTGTGCTTGTGCCAGATTGTAGTACAAGGAGAAGGTGCTGCCGATGACAGAAGCCGACATTGCAACAACCATGACACCACATATGGCAGCCATCGAGCCAATGATTTTACCAGCCAAGGGTGTTGACACAAAATCACCATATCCCAATGTTGTCATAGTAACAATCCCCCACCACATCGAGTTGGGAATGTCAATGAACTTCTTGTTTTTGTTTTCTTCAGTGCCGCCAGTCTTCTCCAAGTAAAACACCAAACTTGAAAACACTATCACAGGGATGAAAAGAACGAAGAGTAGCAACATCAAATGGCTTCTGCTGGCTTTCATAGTTTTAGCTAGAATCTGAAGATCGTACAGCAACTTGAAAAACCTGAAAATTCTCACAACCCTCATAGTGTTAAGGATCTCAATAAGCAATGTCTTCTTCTGAGAAAGAACCATGAGGTACAGAGGGATAATCACGAGAAAGTCCAGCCAGTTATGGAGATTCCTGACGAACTTCAGCTTGTTTGGACAGAAAATCAAGCGAAGCAGAAACTCAAGTGTGAACCAGCCCGTGCATACAGCGTCCACTATCGTCAGCACTCGCACCGGGGTGAGATCACCGGCAACCAACTCTCGGGTCACTTTAATGTTCCATTCTGAGGGGTTATTGGAAAAGATACATGCAAGAGCATGGTGAGAAAAGAGAGATACATAAGTGGAAGATGCTGATCTAAATCAGACGTTAACTACCGTGCTGCGAAATATCCTGGTCGTCAGTGGTGTGCATATTTTAATTAGTGGTAACAGTGTCGCAATGCAAGAGGTAGTGGGGCTTTTTCCTGCCATTTTGTGTTCTGTCGTATAGCCTACTTTAACGTCGTGTCGTTCTGCGTTCATGTCACACTGTGTTGTGCTGTGTTGTGTTGTGTTGTGTTGTGCTGTGTTGTGTTGTTTTGTGTTGTGTTGTGCTGTGCTGTGTTGTGGTGTATTGGCCATTTTCTTGTCATGTGTTGCTGTGTTGCTTTGCGTTGCGTTTTGTTGTGCATCGGTGTGTAGAGTAGTGTATAGTGGAGCAATCCAGTGGTCGTTTACTGCTGTACTGTTCTGCACTGCATTGCACTGTACTGTTCTGGACTATACTGTACTGAGTACTGTACTGAGTACTGTACTGCGCTGAATTGCACTCTACTGTGCTGTACTGTAATGTACTACACTGAACTATATTGACAATCACACATCTATAGTTTATGAAATAGCAGTCAAAACTACTTACGAGAAGTGTTTGAAGATACATTGGAGGCTGTTGAGGTGACGTTGCGAACGGTATCTACGCATTTCTGCCCCGTGAAAAACTGCATAGTCCACAAACAGATGGTGAATATGGACGTGACTATGAAAGCCAGGGAAACCCAGGCAAACACCTGCAACGGTACGTTTAACAATGGAAATTTAGAGAAAGTTCAACCGAAACACTCATCATGCAAACGTCTCAAATTATCGAAACTATTTAGTTTCGTGCTTGTTTTGTGTATTAACAGGGTTCCCAGAATTCTTTTCGCGCTTGGTATCCTTTTGCAATGTCAAACGTTTTCTGAAGCAGCTGTATACTACACAATGCAAACAAAATTTACAGCGTTCTTGCGATATAAAGCTGCTTTTTAAAGCACAGACTAATCGCATATATATTTGCAAACTAAATGTTTATCAGTTGGGTATTTGATGACCGTAAATGATAAAATTACACAGTTATTTTCAATTTTGCAGTATTTTTGATATATAAATTTATTGGAAGATAATTGAACTCCACGAAGTAAATTTATGAATTTAAAATGAAACCAATATCAAAATGTTATGGATTATAAGAATTCAAATGACTGCCGATGTTCGGACAGTTGCAGTCGAATTTAGTAAAGTCGTTGAAGTTTACTGTAAATCTGCGCGTGAAGTTAAATGTGTGAAGATTTTAGTTTGTCGATAGATATAAAACATCTCCAAAAATAAAACTCTTCAGGATTATGTACTTGTTTTAAGAGTTAAGATTTAGAGTCGAGTATGACAGCTTCACTAGAAATTCGTTTGCTTCGCATTCCATCTTTAGCAAAACTGGTCTCAAAAGCAAAAGCATAAATGGTAAACATTGTGCCGTCTTTTACCGTTTCTTATGATTAGTATTACTTTCAAGTGGTTTCTGTTTAAATTAATTTCTCAGTCATTCCACTAACTGTTATGTTACCTTTGCTGTCGAGGAAGAATAAGGTTCATCGAGAATTTCCCAAATTATTGGTTGGTATCTCTTCAACCAAGATACATTTGGATCGTTGCAATATCGCCTTTTCGTTCCGCACTCCTCGTCATCGTTCATAGGTCTAAAATCCAACATTTTCAAATTTTCCTGTGCGTCTCTGTGTTTGGTATAGTTCGACCAGCAGCATGATTCCATTTGATGCTCGTCAATTCCCCAGAAGGCAAGTTCCTGTTCGAACAATGGCCCACACAAATTTCGCGGAACGTGTAGCTTTCCCGTCTGATAATAGTTGAGCACTTGCGCGAAAACCCCAGGATGTCTGTCGAAAAAATATTCACCAGTTTCTTCATCGTAATCCAGTTTTGATTTACTGTCGATGATCTGCGCCAGGGGAAGATATGGGATGTTTTTTAGTGTACTGATGTACGGCTCGAATCGTTTACCGCCAACATTGATAATCACTCGATCTTTCAAGTCTTTCTTTCGTCCTTCAGTACCTCGTCTGTCAATCGGTGACATGATTCAAACGGTACTTCTCCTACGTCAGCTTATTAAAACTCTAACTGAATTACAAATAAACAATTCGGCAAAATTTTAGAGTAAGCGACTCTGTTGCTCAATCTTTGTGGCAAGAAAGCGTGCCTGTAAAAGAGATAAACAGAAAGTTATTTTTCATTCCATACGGGATCTTCGTTGAAGATGCACCTGCTATAATTTTGACTTTCATTCTCCTTATCTTAAAGCACAATGGTTGCCAATCACTTTTTTGCTATTCGCAAATTATGTACATATTTTATAGGAGCACTTGCTTTTTCTGTTTACTGCAACAGCGAACGAAAACTACTGGCTAGATATTCAAACAAACATATTTTGTAGAAGCACTTGTTTTTTTTTGTTGACAGCACAGTGACAGAAACTTATTGATCAAATATTCAAACAAAAATACGCCAGGAAAAAAGACAAATATTAAAATTCGGTTTTCCTCATGCTTAACTAATATTGTGCCTATGGAGCAAGTACAGCTACAGATGATGAAAAGCTTTGCTCTACGAGCATTTAAATATATTTCGTTTCCATTTCTTTCATTTGTGGTCACGTCCAGTTTGACTTTTACTGTATTTCAAAACATTTTAATAACACAATTCCCTCGTATCACTAAGCTAAAAACTCAAAACTGAAAGACTGCGGAAGCGGTATAGGAAGGGGGAAAACTAACATTCAAAAGATAAAACAATAAAGCTATATTAGAAAGCTTAGAAGCTAAGTCAGCCGCCATTTTAACTTTATATAGTCTTGTACCCGCCAAAGCACGACAGAGTAGACCCGATTATTTTGGTCATTTCGCTACAACCGTTCTTTTGCAGCATCAGAGCATACAAAGAAAAACCAAGGGGAAACTAAATTGTTAAACGCTTTTTTATAAGATCGACGGACATATTTTACAAGTACTGTGCATTAACTTGAACAAAACACAAGATTCGAAGTTGCTTATTTTTTGCAGCCAACTTTACAGTATTAAACATTTTGGTATAAAATTAAATGTTGCAAAAGCATTGAAACTTTGGGGTGTCGAGTTACTGATTCAGATTTAAAAGTAACGATATTTTCGATATATTTCATCTTTTGATATATTTCAGTAGTTTCCGAGTCTTCCCAACCTCAGAATGTTCTTTAAAAATTCTTCTTACAGTTTTTGGTGATTTGAGCCTAATTTTCTTATGGAGTTGTTCCTAAAAAAGAAACGAGTGTAGATTATTAGAGCGAGTGGGAATGTTTATGTGAACGTAAAAATGGCACTTGTTTTGCAGCATAAGAGCATACAAACAGAAAACCAAGAGGAAACTAAAATGTTGAGAACCAAAAATTTTGGTCTGTAGGCTCATTGTTTTTAATTTTCTTTTTAACTTTCAGCCTCAAATTGTTCTTAAGTCGTCCTTGTTTTTTTTAAGTCTACAATGTTGTACCAAAGATGCCTCTTCAGCTCAAGCAGTGTCAGGTTGCCAATTTAATTTTGTTTGGACGTTGAAAAAACTCTCTTCTTTTTATGAGAATAGTGTTTCTCATGTCCAGGCTGAATATTCTTATTTTCTGCCGATTTTAGGCTGAAAATGTGTGATGATCATATGTAGAGGACTAGAGGACTATCTATCGTTTTGTTGGCTGACAGCTGGTTTTGTTAGTAGCACAAGTTTTTTAGTTTTGTTACGTGATAGCTGGATATGTTAGAAAAAGGTAATATTTTAGTATAATTTTTTTCAAAGGTAAAGTAAAGGTAATTTGAAACATTATGTGATTCGGTTTTATTTTATTTTCAACAGGCAAAAACATGTTTGTAACAAAATTTCAGCCTGGGGCATATTCTGAACATCATTCTAAAAATTTCGCCAATTGCAGCCTCAACATTCTTATAAAGTGTGTTCTTATATATAAAGAAAGAATGCACGCGTTTATTGGTCGGCGGACAGATTTAATGTATATTTAATTGAAAAAAAACCGCCATATGTTGTGTTGCTTGTTTTTTTTTAGCAATCAGGGTCCGGTTGTTCGAAAGGTGGTTAACTTTAACCCTGGGTTAGGCCAAAATTCAAAGAGCAATTTCTTCACCAAGGAATATGTTTCCAGTTCTTATAAGATACTGTTCAGACTTTCCTTGGAAACCCAATTGCTAAACCTAAAATGGCAGCTCAAATCACTCTGTGAGGTAGTAAACGCAAACATGGGTTAAATATTTAACCCTGGGTTAGCACTAATCGACTTTCGAACAACTGGGCCCAGTTTTACATGGTTAAAGAATTATGCAAGAAATCAAATGTTGCGATAAACTTTAAAACTCGTTACTCAACCAAAATCATAATATATTGTAAAACGCCAAAGTCTTAATGTACAATATAAATATCTTTGGTTATGAGCCTGCTCAGTTTTAAGCCTCCTCAGTTATATCTCCTCAGTAGTAACCATCAACATTTATAAACCTCCTCATTTATAAGCCCCCTCACTTATAGGCTTCCTCAGATATAGAATTTCTCAGTTATAAACCTCCTCCTCAGTTATAAACTTTCTCAGTTATAAACCTCAGTTAAAAATCTCCTCAGTTGCATCTTCATTTATAACCTCAGTTAGGGGGCTTT
>JANSTQ010164766.1:0-20580 GCA_026167885.1 Bergia puertoricense
CTCTCTCTCACTAACACATACACACACACACATATACACTCAGACACACACAAACAAACACAAAGCACACACACACAAACCCACAAACACACAAACATCGCCCAACCTGACTCACAACATATTTGTATAAGACTTTATTTCTTCGATTATATATGTTTCTAAATTTTGTTCTCACTTATAATCAGATCAAAAACACAAGCTTGCTTTAGAATCAATCAAGCACGCAAGCGTTTATGCAAAAAAAAGGTGACCAAAAAATGACTCCTATTAGCGGCTGATGTACTGACTAGTTCAATCGCCACTTTGATCGAAATAAGAAAAAGGGAGTGAATATTTCACAAGACCTGGTCATTTGGTGTCACAGTGTGTGGCTAATTTGTCCTTAAAGAAATAAATTCCTGTTATTGCTCTGTGTGAAACAAGAATTGTTTTCAAGTAATTTCCTGCGGAAAAGATCATATAAAAATATAATTTAAAGAGCAAATTTTATCCACTTCAAACGATACTCTCATAGCTGAAAAACGAAACACTCTATACGCTACAAAGAAAAGTATGTTTTCTAACAAGTTCATCTCAATTGAAGTTTATTTTTCGCTTTTTTAATGTTATTTTAAAACTACAACAAAGAATCTAACCATCGGTTACAATATCTTGGGTTTTGGACTCACATTTGAATGAAGAACAGAAGAAAACAATAGTGTCCAAACCTGCCATTAGGCAAGATTACCAAAACATTTATAGCTTGGATGACGATGTCGCTAAAATGTAAAAAATTATTAAGCATGAACTTTAATCAAGTCTTCTCCCAGAAAACTAAGGAAAGGAAATCAATTCTTAAGAAATTGATATTCGTCAATTCTATTCTAAAGAAAACTGATATTGTTCAATAAATTGACAGTGTGACAGTTGAACGTGGTCTGGGTATGGGTCAGCTTTCGAACAACGAGTAGTTTGCTCAGAATCCAGTTTTCACCTCCACCCACCTCATTTGGAGACAGTTATCTCTTTGTTTTTCCGATAGTTTACGCCAAACCGGGGCTGATGTGCCCTGTAGTAGTTCAAATATAACTCCCAAAGACAAAGTAAATGAGAAATGCGGATCTTAGCTATTGTATTTACAAAGAAATTGAGAAGCAGTTAGGAAGGAGTGAACTTTCTATATGACTCATATTTGTGTATTTTTGAAAATGAAATCTTAAGTATATTAAATTTCGTTTAATAGAGTTTTTAGTTTGCGGAATAGCATTTCAGATTCATTAAGGATTTATTCGCAAGTACAAAACTCCAAACGCCAATTTAGCGACTCCCCTGTGGCGCAAAACAACTGTTTTAATCTCATAAATTACAACGCTTCTTTTATCAATGATCTACGACAAATAAATATTTTATAATTTCTTTCAGTAAAAAAATAACGTAATCTAAGTTACTTTTGTAAACTTAAATAAAAGAACTCTTCCTCTCTGAGGGAAAAGAGCCTGAATAATTTGCACATAACTGAAAAAAACCTCCGTCTTATTATGAGGCAAACTTCATTTTATGATAATTCAAATATGAAACAACAAGCGGGATCGGCGTTGATTTTGAAATCAATATCATTTTATCAGCTGTTCTTTTTCGCATTACTTTTCTTGTCGAAAAATCGAGCAAACACGCGATAGCGCCTAGTAAAAACCATTTAGTCAGCAGAGCATTGTTAAAGGGGTCTTTTTTTGTTAAGAGCTTTGGCCCATATATCGTTAATGTCTAAACACAAAGCAAACTTTAGCAGAACTTTTCTTGAGTCCCGGAAACAAACTGGTCCGTTAGTTGTTATTTGAGTCTTGAATATCGGAACTTTCCAAGTACTTTTAAACCGCACAGTATAGTTTAGGAGCATTAAATGTACGGTCTTGAAGTTTTGACAATTTAGGATAATTTTCCGCATGCTCCGACTTTTTGTCGTACTCAAACACAAAGGCAGACAGATATCTCACTTGTCGGAAGAACATGTCAATTTGTCGAGTTTATGGTCATTTTCATTAAACTTTTTCGATAGAACCCTTTTTTAAAAGTGTCGAAATTTTAAAATTTCTTGAGTTTTTTTAATGTGTAAAAGTAGTGCTTTTCGCTTACATGTGTTATCAATTTAAAGCTAGAATGAATTTGATAAGATTCGTATATAAAGGTATTATCATAAATTCAATTTCTTTTGCTTAATAGCAAAACCTGATATAGCACACTACACGGTTTCATTTAATTATAGCGCGAGAAACTAAAGTTATAGATTACTTAAGGAACAAAAGAGTTGTGTCAAAATAAATTAAATAAATTAAATATAATTTAATTAAATATTCTAATGTTTTTGATTTTGATAATTTTCAGCCTCTTCAGAGAAATGCAATGTTCTTTTCGTATGCGACGACAAACCCGCACGTGCCATCTCTTGAAAATTTACCTTTCAAACACACAACAAACCTTGGATAATTTAGAAAAACATTTGAAAACTTAGGCTTAATTTTAGAATTCAGCACAATGAACAGTTTTTAAATCGCCACTGCAGGGAACCTTGGAGCTTTTCAGAAAGCACGCATGCGTGGTCTTGTGCCTAACAGGTGCAAAGCTGGCTGCGCGTCATGATGATTTTCTTCTGAAATAGCAGTTGTAACTTTTGCTCCTTTGATGAATTAATTCATAAAAAAATCTAAAACTTCGTTAAACAGAACAGGGTTTTCGCGGCATGAAATAGGTTGTTTTTGTCCACAAAGATTGGACTTTTCGCAAATAAAAGAGATCTTACGGCGGTGGGTAAATTGAACACTTTGAATCAATCAGTATTTGTAAAACAGATGAAATGAGAATCATGTTCCCTTTGAAATTGTCGCCTAATTAAGAAAAGGTTGTGATTCGCATTTTAAATTTAGCTTTTGAAAACACGGACTTCTCGTATTTTTCAGGTGGAGACCAGGTAGCAAAGTAGTCTCAATTAGAGATTGAAACTTTACAACAGTCTTTTTTCAATGTGAAATCTAAATTCGATCGTATCGAAAAAGAAAATAACAAATTCCGAAAAGACGCAATGTTGCTTTTCGTAGCGCAAAGGTGTGTGTGTGTGTGTGTATTGTGACAAGTAAACATTTAAGCTCTCCGCTGCAATAACAACAATTGCCACACAAAACTTGACAATAAATTAAATTTGTGAATAAAATTAACTAGGATGAGATAAGCGTTGGTCAAATATCAGCAATGAGAAAACTATCGTTTGAACAAACCACGAGAGACAGCAAAAATTTTGAGGACTATGCTGGTGCGTTTCAAAATAAGACGGTCTAGTTGTGAAAAGAAGAAAAATTCCGATCGTAATTTTCGTTTATTTCACCCAAACAAAACTCAGAGTTATTAGATATTATAAAAGAAGGCAAACGTAAGTGACTAACAAAGCTGGCAGCTGCTACTTTCAAAAATTTTCACAACTCTGGGCTACTGACGATTAATTTGATGCAAGCCTTAGAAGTCAGGTGCTACACGGCGCGTGCCGCTTTCTTTCCACGAAGCGAAACTTGAATCAAAAATAACTTTAACATATCATTCACAATAGCATCCAGTTTTTCAAAATGGAAACTAAAGGAGGGTTTGAATTCGATGAATTTGCAATCTAAAAATATTTCGCAATATTTTTCGGGTGGGTATGTGAAAAGTTGGGCTGGCGTGAGTGGAATTGAAAATGAAAGATTCCGAATAAATCTGATGGCCACTTCAACTGCTACCGCAACAAAAATTTGATAAGTTTCATATCAAAAGAAATTTAGTTAAGGAAGAGCAAAAGGAAGGAAGGAAAGAAAGAATAAAGCCCCCAAAGATGTTAGAAATGTTTTTGTTAACTTCTCTAATCGCAGTCTGCACTTTTCTTTCGCCTACAATATATAATGGTTTAGTGACATTATATTTCCTTCAATTTTGTGAACCCAATACTATCTTTTCTGTAAAAAGCAAAAAAAGGTAAATGAGTAACAAAAACGTGAAAAGGCGACTACAAAGTGGAATTTACACTTCAAATTTCTGTTAGAACAACAAACAAGCCCACAGCCAGAAAATTGCCATTTTGATGTTTTGATTAACTTGGGCGTGATAAATTTGTCTTCATATTCCGATATTTTCTTTAGATAGTTATGTAGGTTCACTTTACCAAAGGTTTGTTTGCCTGGCACTTCATAAAAATTGTGAATCTGTCACACAGTGTACTGAGTTGTACGTGCAGATAAAAATGCGTGACATAAGAGATTGTATGTGTCAAAGGAACGCGATGTTTATCGACATCCAAAAGTAAAAATGTGCGGTTTCCGAAGATACACACGAGATTCGTTGTAACCGAGACTGCAAACCGGCTAATGGCAAATGTTTGAGTAATCAAAATCGTTCGTCCACTTCAAATGTGCAAAACTGCGATTTTGTAACACGGGAAATTTTTAGAAAAACACAAGTGCTGACCATTTAGGAGAAAGAAGTTAAAACTATATATCAATTCACGTTCCTTGCATTTTTAAGCGATAATTACTCAAATTCTGTCAAAGTAAATCTGCTCCCAATTTTGGACGAGTTACGTTTTAAAACTGCTTCTGAATCGTGTACAAATAATTTAGAATAGTTAGGCATTTCTCCCGGAAATAAGTGTCAGCAAAACTTAAAGAACTGAGTGACGTTTTTTCGACAATTGAGGGCATTCAATTTTTAAAGAATTTTAGTGAAGGTTTATGATGCTCGCATTTATTAATTTATGAAAAAATAGCGTGGGAAAAACTCCCCAACAAACAGCGTCCACTTACGGATCCAAAATAATCATTGAGAATTGAAGATAAAATTTCTTTTAGATACTTTTGGCAGGACGGAACGCAGAACCAGGGAATACGACGCAAAAAGAACTTGAATGTGAAAATATATATTCGAAAATTGACCAAATTGTAGTTTTGTGTGTTTATCGCCATGTTTAAATGTTTCTAATAAGAAAGAAAAAGCAAGATTTCGAAATCGCTCCCACTGTAGTCTCTCGTCACCTGCTTTGTTCGGAACAATGCCATGCTAACTTATTTTCTCCGGCACACAATACCAATTAGTGCAATGAATGTTAGGGTTCCACGCTTTTCTTTGTTCATAAATTTCGTCTCTTTTCATAGTGAGCATCAAATCCAGGGCTCATCAAATCCTTGTATTCACCTCGAAAAGTAATAATAAGTCTTTTTGATGTCCCTGCCTCGTCCTCCCTCGCTTATGATTGTCACAGTTGATGAGGATTGACGCGGGGTGGAATATTTGAACGCTGTCTCACACGTACATATACCCGTAAATTAAATTGCCCTCAGTCTGACATTTCACCTAAAAAGATCAAAGTAAACAACTTTCTTAAATTTGTCTTTGTGATCGTGTTTGAGAGATTTGAACAAAGAACTTACTACCACTATTATATATTCTTGTGTATTGAGGTCCCCTTCAAATAAAAGTGGCCACATAAGTCACTAACAAACTGCGGTATGCCGGCAGCTTATATCAAAACACGTGTGTCATTGGCTGATTCAGAAATATTATTTGTTATTCACTCGAGTTTCGCTTGACACGAGTGCCACGCGCGGGTAACTTTACAGTTTCTCCGAGCGTGTGCCAAATAAGTTTAATTGTTTCCATTGTTCTCATTGGTTAATAGAATGAAACTGACACTCGCTGAATTGCTCCTCGCAAATGACCAATCGTACATCAAATAGAAAAGAATCCCCAACCAATCAAACACGAGGGAACTATAAATGAAAGATTTGTATGAGAAAGATTTCGCGAAAGAGTCATAAAAGATTTCGTGTGGATTTAACTTTACCGCCAGAAAAACACAAAACTGACCATAGTGAAATACGATACAACAGCCGTCCTTTTTTTTTCGTTCAGTTCTGTTTTTGTTTTAACTTTCGGCTCAGATTATTGTTTGAGTTTATATTTTGAGACAGTTTTATTCACTTTACGACAAGACAAACAACTGTTTGACTGGCGAAGTAATCTTGTCAAAAAAGGTGTACGTTACGTGCGAGGGTAGTCTCGTTCTGGCCTAGAATGTACCAACTTCAACACTCGTACGACCAAGAAGTGCCTCACATGTATCCTCAGGTAAAGAGTTTCACTTTGTTAAGCGAAATAAATTCAAAATTTTATGAAAAATTCTAATTTGATTATTTTCGTATTCAGTTAATATCAACACGGACACCACAAAAGGAAAGAAAATCATACTTGTCTTACGAACGGCAGAAGAACGGTGATAACCTAACGTTAGACTCACAAGGTAATAAACTTAACATTTAGAAATTTTCTTCAGTGAGACGACATGATGGTTTCCTAGGAAATACACAATAATTCTAAGCAGTTTCCCTTATTTTTACACCTTAGAACTCTTTCAAGATTTAAGACAAATGCAAGATCAATGGATCAGTGAAGGTGAGTTAGTTAGGAAATCACTGATAAATTAAATCTCTTCTTCTTTGATGTCGAGTTAGAGCCGTCAACCGCAGAGAGAATAGCATCGGTGAATTATTGATGGTAAAGTATCGCAACTCATTAAAATGTAAGTTATGATGTTATACTGAAGCAGTGTTTTTGTTGCCAAATTTCAGCTAGACCTTACCCTTCCTCCAGCGCCGATGAGCAATTTGTGCCGCAAATGGACGGAGGTGCTTCTGGTGGCTCCGTGAAAGAAAGTACGTAGAGAATACGGCAAAACTGAGTCTAACATAGTTCACCAACAAGTCTAGCAACAAGAAATCGACAAACTTGCGAGTACATTTACCATTAGAATCCCTTCGATTTCTAATATGGCTTGTAAAGTTCTGTGTTTCCTAAACTATATCCCCATTCTTTCTAGACTATAGGACTATTTTGATCGAAAATTTAATTAAGTAGATTTCTTAGTAAACACATGCCAAGAATGAAACATCAAGCTCCACAACACAAATATAATTACTGCTATCAGTAACAGCGAAGTTGGAAATTCTCTAACGGCTGATCGCCTGCGGCCAGTTTATTTATCACTTTAAAAGCACAAAACTTCAAATATAATAAATTTGGAGCCAGCCAAATGGCTATTGGAAAGATCACTCGACATCAAAAGATCCGAATCGATAAATTAGAAAACATCAATGAAATAATTTTCGAGTCTTCAATTTTAGCCCCAAAATGAACTTTAATCACAGGTTTTTTCTCAATATTTATGTATTTTATAGGCATGATTTTCAGTTTATTACAATAATCGGCATATATGTATTATTCTGCAGAACAAAAGTGCTGAATTTTGCTTGTTTTTTAAGTCTGCCCCCATCCCATTTTTCAATTATGTAAATAAAGCGTTCTTTTTTGTTTGGTCCATTCAACGCGTTAGTTTTGTTTTGGAAATGAATAGGCATTTTTGTCTGAAGGGCTATTTCACCTCTGCAGCTAGTTATGCCATCCGGATTAAGGCAGAACCGACAGAGCAATCGTGTAAGCAAGATCATTCCTCACGCACCGCTCTGACTTCAAACATGGACTCCTCCAATGATTCAAGTTCTTACGTAAAAATGATAAGTGATGCACACAGCTCAGATAACTCGCCTGTTGTGTACACCTGCACTCAGCAACCAACCTCATTTCACTGTGTGAAGGGATATAGGCAACTCGCATATGATAGCATGGCTGCATACGAGTCCGTACCAACTCAGGCTTACTCCACCATAAAACAAGAACCTGTCGACTATGCGGCCTGTGAGAATCCTTACGACCAAGGTATTTTCTCTTTATTTTCGTTTTTTTTTCTGAATATGGGTAGTTGCTGTTTTGTAAGACAAATCTCGCTGTCGCAATTTATCGGCAATTTTAATTTCAGGTGTGACGAAGGAGATCAGCCCACTGCGCTTTTGCCAGCCTCGCAAATAACCTGACAATTTTCTTTCTCAAGAGTTAATTTAATTTTTAAGAAGCAAAGTGTATACTTTGAGAATGTCAGAGCTTGCTCATTTGTGTTGTTTAGCCTTTCCTTTCGGTGCTGGAAACCAAACTTTTAATAGTATTTTCACTACTTTTTCAGTGAGTTTGGCATGCTCTTTATTTAAGATGAAACTTTCCGGACGTTGCAACTTATTTCTTAATAACTGTCTTTGCGAGGTCTTTATCGAAATTAATACAATTCTAAATTCTAATTTTTAAACACATTAACACGAAAACACGAACTTGCTTTTACGGTGATGAAATATTCAGTGTTTAAAGTTCGCTCAACAGCGTGTGCTACTTTTCAGAAAACAACCGTTAGAAGTAACGAAAGAAATCGAAATATTCCTTGTTTTCTTCAAGTGGGCGCTTTATAGGTTAAAGGTTTTAAAATTTACTTTATTTCTACATCATTTTTCTTTATTGATTTTTAAAACAAATTTCTTTAGCAGAACATATGAAAAGTTTGTCGGCGTACCATCCAGTCCACCAACAAACCGAATGTTACGGTCTTCAGCCAAATTCGACAGAAGGTGGGTTTCATTTCAACGTCACTGCATCATTGTTTTTTCATTCTAATTAGACATTTTGATAGCACGGTTTCATGAATATGTATACTTTTGATTTTATGATAGAAATTTTGAAATTAATTTTAATTGTAATGGAGTGAGCTGAGCACAATATCTTAAATTTGGTCGGCAGATGTTCTCGAACCATCATTGCTGTAAAGGTTTAATATTTTCTTTGGCAAACAGAAAAATAAAAGTATGACAGCTCAAAACCAGATGCCATAGTTTTTATTTTTTTTTATCCGACCCTCCTTCATTTTATTCTAAAAATCTGACTCTATTCTCCTGTGTGAACGATTCTAAAACAAACATCAAAACACCCTCAGATTTGAGATTTCGTGGTTGGCATTATGCCGCTCACTGAGTTTAGCCCAGAAATTGCTAGTTAATTCATTTGCAGCCAATCTTACACTTTTATTTAATGTCAACAACACCTCAACCGCTCTCTTTTCCCGTCCAAGGTTTTCTCTTTTTAAAGAATACACACAAGGACCCCCCATCGATCATCAAACTCTTTGTCGAATTTTCTGTTACAAAAATCCACTCTCGCTTTCAGATTTCACACACACCAAGGCATTATTGTTTGCATTTTGTATTTTCAAATTAAATTATACAAAGACTGAGCTTCATTTAGGAGGCATTTTACGCCACCTTATAGGACTGCGAATTATAAGCCGTTCTAAACTTTTTAAAATTAGTCGAGTTTTAGAGAGCCATTTGCTCTGTATTGTCAGAGCTAATTCAATTTTCTTTGAGTATGGTCACACGGTTGTGTAGCTGTAAGATCCATATTGTTTGTGGCAGGTGCGATGCCAAATTGAATAGGGTAAATTTCAGCTGATTAGCCTTTTAAACATTTTTCTCTTGGAAAGACCCATTCAATATCACAAAAAGCAGTTCCACTTCCAGTCAAAAATTAAGTTCAAAACTGTTCTATATGAGATTTTAATTCTAACTACACACACAATTAGTCCTATGCTTTGGATAAATTTTAGCGGATCTCTTTTTCCTTTCTCTGTGTTCTTATTAGAGAACAAATCCAAGTATACTAAACATGAACTTAAATAGAAATACATGTTATCAATCCAACTCATTTACAGCACGTTTGAAAAGGGTTGTTTTGAGGTGAGAAATAAACTTGAGAACCATAGCTTCCTGTTGCTACATTTTTCTGTTCGCTGACATTTTGTCTTTTGCGAATACGATAATTCCTTTTGGAGTCTCACTGGCTGATATATGACGCACATCGTTTACAAAGACTGCACAGAATACGTAAACAACTACAAATGAAATTTTATAAGAACATATCCAATCTGTCGAGTAACTCTTTTAAAAATTTTATTATAGTTCTAAGCAAATCAAGCACCGTTTGAACCTTCTTAAATTTACGTATTTTCTGTTTGAAAAAGCGCGTTTTAATTTTAAAAGAAAGGTTGTGATTACACAATAACTGACAAACGTAATTTATTTTTTGATGACAAAAATTCTGTATAAATTGATCTCCCGACTAAATTTAGGGACGGGCCTTTCCTCATGTCATTTAGCTCCTTTTTCTTTGCTTTGCTTTGAGATAACATTTACTTTCGTTTGATTTTGCAGTTTACGTCTACAAACATTTCTTTGATAAAGCTGGTGAATTTTAGTTCAAAACTCGTTGCTTGATATTCAATACTTTCAGATTAAAACCGGAAAGAAAAAGAGTCAGTTTATTACACAGTTTCGGTGAAAAATTATTCCAGTATATTTTTATCAAAACTAAGCGAGTCTTTGATATTACTTTTCAGTAGCCTAATACACATTTTGTTTAAATATGAACAAACTTAAACGCCAAGTTTCTTTTTGTGTCGTGCACAACTTATTGAAAAAGTGGAGTTTGCCATCAACCAGCGCGAACTGAAGAAATAAATGTAACTTTTATCATGAAGCTACGTAATTTCGTAACTGCTCTCAAGTTTTCAACAGTTCTTGTAATATCTTGGTTTGTCAACCACGCAAATGAACAAACCTTAAATGCAAAACGAATGTAAGACTCAATTGGCTCATGAAACTGAAGGTAGAAGCGGTACATATTCATGTCACCTCGAACATTTCAAACAGAGTTTCTGTCGCATACGCTAATGCCGTCCTAGCAACAGTAAAAAAAAATCACAAAATGTCTCTCTTTTTCAACATAACTCAGCTCATTTCCTTCCGTTTTGGAGCCAAACTGTGTTGCAAATAACATTATACTCTAAAGAGTCGAAATTATCAGCATTAGTTTGCCGTGTTCTGTAGTAGTGCGATTCTAGAATTGTTAATCGAGTTTCACCATTGACAAGTCCCAACAAACTGTATGCATGTCCAGAAGTTTTCCAAGCACGAAGAAAGAGCAGTGTATCTTGAGCCCAAATTCAACAACTGCATTTTCATCTCAAAGTTATTCTTTTCTAATTAACTACCCCGCTGTTGTCCGGGTACACGAAGCCATTTTTTCTTCGGCCATGTTTTAGTTTGAATACAGCAACCAACTCGAAACAAGGAGTGATCATGGCTGACGAATGTCATTAGCTTCTCGTGGCTGCGAGTTATCGTCGTTAACGGAAAGCACGACGATGTTTAAGCTGAGATTAAACACTGAAAATTTGAAATATCGGGAAGATACAACTGAAATTTATAGTAAAGGACAGGATATTTACAATGGCAAACGGGAAACGGCTTGTCAACAAGGAAAAGCGGAAACGACAAACGAGTTAAGAGTCTATACTTTAAAACACTCACGAAGGGGAAACATTTTAATATTCTAACCATACAAAAGAAACATCGTTCTATTTCATGTGTATGCATGTGGAGTGAGTTCTTTCACTTTAATCCGGTGGGATTTCCTCTTTCCCCAACGTCTGCAATGTTACAATACTCGGGGAAGAAAATTGCCACTTCACGGCCTCCCTGGCTTATCGTCCTTCCTTTATTTTCGCTTTATAGTTTCCTTTTCCTCTTCCTCTACCAGTTCGACCAAAGAATTTAGATTTACGTGACATTCCACTCGAATAGTTGTTATTAGAAACTCATTTCTAGGAAACAGGATGTTTCTAGGCTGATAATCTTGTGCATGTAGTCAGTTAAGTTGGACATGACAGTAAAGGAACACACTTATTAATTCGGCTGTATTTTGTGGATCATCATGAATTAATCAATAATTTTTAGTTCAGAAAAACTCTCAGATCTTTTACTTTCAAAAGCCCAAATTACTGGTTTTACCCATTAACGTATTGCCCTCATTTTGCCTCGTATATATTTGTTCACCCATACAGCGGGAGGTACAAAGTTTAAGGTATTCGGAGCGAGTTGTGTTTGGAAACGATAATTCGTTGAAGAAAACTTAATTCTTGGTAATTACCTAAGCGTGTTGCCGCAAAATTAATACTTGTGATTCTTTCTTCAGCGGAAAAGACCGGACATATACAACTGAGCATTTTGTCAACTGAATCGTTTAATCCTGTGGACTTCTCTCCCGGTCGTAATTAAAAAGATATTCCTTTCAATCGCTCGGCAAAACCGCGCGCTTAAGAAGTAAACTAAGTCAAGATATGCACGAGTGATATTTAATTGCTGTGGCTTCGCAGAGCGATTCTTGACAATCTTTCTTGTTTTGCAGCTGATTCGATGTCTGGCTAAAACACTACATTTCAAAATTTCTGATGTTCTAGTTGTTTTATTACTATACCCTCAGAAAATAAGCTCTAGTACATCAAACTTTAGAGCTAAGTAAAGTAAAATTTACAAAAGAACTTAAATTAGATCCAGTAGATCCCTTTGAACTCAAATTAGAATCACTTTCAATACCCTTTATTAGAAATCTTAATGTCTTAAATAATTTGTCTCGGTTCGATTTCTTGTTCTTTTTACAGCCAGCTCGGTCTACGACCCCAGTGTACATTCGTTCTACGACGAACCTCTCTCCTATGTAGATCGATACAAAGACTACCAGAAAGAATACAAAGACTACCGCGATTACAAGGATCAAAAAGATTTTCTCAAGGACTACAGAAATGGCCACGGTAAGAAATGCAGATCCTTATTTCTGCGTACATAGTCACTTTAAAATATTCAGACGTGAAATTGTTTGTTGCTACTCTATAGATTTGTTAATCTTTTGCCATTTTTTAAATGATATTTATCTTTTTCGTGTTTTTGTAGTTGTTCAGCGAAGATAAAATACTAAAAGCTTTTGTTTCACCTGCCTGGCTATCGCCTCGGGAACAACTGCTCTAGGACTCGCTTTAAAGGGCAATCAACAACTCCCTTCTTTAAGTAGGCCCGAGGGTTTGATAGTTTCACTATTTCGTAGTCTAGATGACAGAGGTATTTTCTTCTGCATTTCAAAATTGCTATACATCGGCGGTTCGCTAGGTTCGTTCATACATGCAAACTGGAGACACGAAAGGCCCTCCTCTAAACCCGGTTTCTATCGAGCGATATTTGTACAGCTACTTGAAAAAGCGGAAGGAAATAATGTTGCAAATTATCAGAACTTCTACTCGCTTCATGATGTCTACCTTACAAGCGCTTTGCCACAGCTCGTAAAAGTAATGTTAATCTGGTGTAGACTTTTCACATTACCCTTTTAGATTCTTTGCAACTCATCACAAAAGTAAGGGAGGTTTACCATCTATGCGATTGTTTGAGATCGTGCCCTCTCGTGGCACCTGTTATGTTTTCACGGGGAATAAACGACACTGCAAGAAGTCGCCACATTGTCTCTGGCGATTTTAATAACATAAGTAAAGACTCCAATGTTCTGGAGTTTTCATGATAAGGTTTTCTTTCTGCTTTGTCTATAAGAGCTCTCATTTATATACGATGCAATCGCTGATACGAGCTTGACATTAAAAGCCTTTCTGTGCTCACAAGCCTATTAAAGGACACATCTTAATTGCTTTTTTCCAAACAGTACACCGCCGTATCACTGAGCTTAAAGAGATACGAAAAAAAACTAGTCCGATATTTATCATAGATGTCAAGTGCATTCTCCCATTACACTGCCATTAAACACAACTGACTGCTTTCCGAAATATATCGTTCTCCATTTTTCAACCTCCCGGCTTGGCGGCCTTCTACCATAGCGATGGCCCATTAGCCTTTGGAAATTCCGAATCTTTATCATTATAACTTTAGTTTAGTGAAAACTTTGTTTTATCTTTGTATACATAATCGTCAATTAAACGCAGGAAGTTTTTGTACAGATATTCTCATCAAGATTGAGCGAAATCTTTATGTCACAGTGAGTGGTGAGAAAATTTCTTTTTAAACGACATTAACACAGGATAACCTAAAAAAGAACCCTCGTCCCATAAACGTCCCGGATGATAGGAGGAGAAGTATTTATGCGAAAAGACCAAATAAAACTGAATTGCACAAAGAATACTTCAGTCACCAAATTTTGGATAACATTGAAAGGGAGAAGTGCATAACTTTATGTTCATTTAACGCGAAATCAAGCGTTTTGAATTCAGTCTTTATTTGATCAATGTTGTTGAAAAAAGAAACTCGATTTCGTTTTGCGTTTTGCGTTTCAAAAGATGTATAAATACAATTTTCTTTATAAAAAAAAGTACAATGAATTTTGCACGCTACGAAATCTAATTAAGCTTTTGGTGATTGGAACATTTTAAGTTTCTCTATTTGAGAGATTCAAAAGCACAAAAAGTTGACATCCTGTGGCATTTTTCAATAGCGTCTTCTTCACACCCATCGAGTAAGCTATTCATAAGTGAAGTTATTACTTCCAAAACTGCCATAGTTTGTCGCAAACCCCAGAGCTGGAGCTTTATTCCATTAATTAATGGTTGACGAAAACAAGAGCGTCATCTGCCGTCTTCCTCTTCTCTTATTAAATCGATTGGGGATCTTTTGAATTTCAATGTCTCAATTTAGAAACCTATTTCGCATTAAGTGTCCTTTGTTGAAGCACGTAATGTTGTTTATTCACAATTAAACATGGTTTATGGCTGACACAGTAGATGCTACAACAGATAAGTTGCAAACACTGATCTCTCATGTACAACTCTCCATTCAAAAGTCAGAACAGGTGGATGTTGTGAACTTTGCAAAAATCTTAATTAAAAAACAAAATGTGAACGCTCAAAGAACTATTTGCCTATTAATTCCCACCATGAAACATAAACTTTTTATTCAAATGCCAGTGTTCAAGACAAACAAATCTAATCCTAAAAATATTCAGTATGAATAAAAACGCATCTGATTCATAGCTGTTAGTTCCCAACTTTCGAAATGGTTAACGTTACTACTTTGAGTTTGCTAAAAATGTCGCCCGTGACCGAACACAGCAAACCGTATCTATGTCCAATATACATCTTCATATTAGTAAAATACTAGAATATTTATTATCTGTTCAAGCAAAAATCATCATTTTTATATAAAAAACATTTTCATTTTGCTTACTTTAGTAAAAAAAAATATACCTTAGTTTTTTTAAAGAGTAATTTTTTTCCCCTAACGATTATGAAAAATCTTTACTTCAATTACGAGAATTAAACTAAACCCCAACTTGTGTCCGCTTGCAAATGTCAAGTTATCGAAAACGACCAATTTGATAAAAGTGTATTCAAAATGTAACTGTTTAGTTTGCTTGAACTAGCATTTATAAACGATTTGAAGTTATTAGTTATTAACTTCATGAGTCACCGCTCCTAATGCAAGATCGCTGCGGTTGCCAGTTCTCTCTTTTCTTTATATGAAATAAATGCCAAAAGAACAGCGAAATTCACTGAGTTTTACTTTGCAGTGCAATTGTTGAGCTTGTGATAAACATTCTTCGTTTTCTTCTTCTTAAGATTAAAAGAATAAAATAAAAACACTTAAAGGGGAGAAATATATATATTTCAATTATTCTTTAAATAACTATCACATCCTGTTTTTCTTATCAAATCGTCATTTATTATACGTATAACAGCCTCGCGCATTAAGCTACAAGCTTTCCTCTTTTATCGGGAAGTTGTTACGAAAAGCCAAATATTGCGTTTGTCAATTTAAAGTAGAGTTGGAGTCGTCAGTTTAATATTGTATGAATCTGTTTCCGTACGACACGAACTTGAATTTTTTAATTTTTTAATACCCATTGGTCACATCGCGTTTCCTGTCGATAAATCAGACGATTTAGCCTTCGCAGTAGAGCTAATGTATAACCGTGAGATTTCGTTTCTGAAGGGCATATTTCTTTTATTTCATAAATGATTATCAAAAACGTTTGGCATTTTATTGTTCAAGTTTTAATATAATTGGAATGTGTTGATACAACTTAGGTTTGGGTTGGATATTCTTGCTCGTGAAAATTGATGTTTTGTGAAAAAAAACCTGCTTCGAGAAAATCCATAACCAATTGTTTTTGCCTTAGGACGGCCTCTTGATTCCAACGAAGACTTTGGTGTCTTTTGACAAGAATTAAAATTGCGAAATTGTGTTCTGACCAACTGTTGTTGCTTTTGTTCAAAGGCACACTCAGTAACATTCTCCTAATTAAATTTTGTTTCTGCCTTCTGGTTGTCAATTCGAAGCTGAGCGACTTGTGCTAAAATAATAATAATTATTATTAAAATACCAATCCGTAAAGATAATTTCATCGTATATCAAAAAACAACAAGACCTAAAATGCAGCATCTTTATTATCAAAATAAATCGCTTCATTTCAATTTTAATTCGTCAACCCCTAGTGTTGTGCATTTTTGAACCAAGCTCCGGTCCATTCAGTACCCATTCAACTCAAATTAATACAAATGAGTGTCTTTGCTTTCAAGTTTTGATGTAAAAGAGACCCTGTGATTCATAAGCCCCGTTTGATATATCGATGCACATCTTATTTTATTATATCATTGGTTTTAATATTTTTGCTCTTTTTAAGTTGGATCAATTTTCCATTTATGCCGAAACTGTTTTAAAATCAAAACTGAAACGAACGTAAAGAAAATTTAATATTAATGGTCAGGAGGTGATTTTAATTTTTTTAGTGAAAAATTTTACGAAATGTTTTTCACCTTTTGAGAACATTGCTACTCAATCCAGCTTAAGCCAGGTACTTAGGCGTCAAGATCGACTGCACAACACTTTTTTTAAATAATATATACCAAGAATTTGTGATAAATCTCATATTCATGCAGTGAATTATGAAATGCTTTAATTTGTAAAATATATTTTAGTCAAACAACAAACTTTCCGTAAACTTTCATTTCATTCTAAAGTAATATATTATTTGTAATGTTAACTCAAAATATTTTTTTTATCTTATTGCACGGAACTATATTGTTCAATGTTTTCTTGTGTATGTGTGTGAGTGGGTAAAGTCTATCGAGTGCCGTTTTATCATTTCATTTGAAAAAAACATCGTATTGAACCAGCGCATGTATCTCCACACGTTTGGTTTATAACCAGCGCAATATCACAGTATTTTAAAGTGCCCAAAACAAAAGTCTTCCGACAGCGACGTGGTGCTAGATAAACGTAACTGCACAATCTATGCACAAAAAAAACCCTTCCTGTTCGTTTCAAATACCAAGGGGCTTTTATTAAAACTTACTCCAATATCCAGATTTGCTTCTTAACACGTAATCGTTGTATACCAGACTACTAAAAGAAGTTAGTATTTTTTGTCCCGAAAATTAAAATTTATATTATAGATTTTTTTATGTAAGTTGGCGGGAGAGAAAATACTAGTTATTAACTATTATTTTTGACAATTTCATTATTATAGCAAATCCCGAGTTCAAGGCGCCACACGAAATGACCTTTCCTGAAAATAGAACTTTCCAACGGCGAGGCTCGCTACAGCTTTGGCAATTCCTCGTCGCCCTGCTGGATGAACCCGACTGTTCGTCGTTCATTGCGTGGACAGGTCGAGGGATGGAGTTTAAACTAATAGATCCCGAGGAAGTAGCGCGGAGGTGGGGAATACAGAAAAATCGGCCTGCTATGAACTACGATAAACTCAGTCGCTCACTAAGGTATTATTACGAGAAAGGGATCATGCAAAAGGTGGCCGGTGAGCGATATGTGTATAAGTTCGTTTGCAGTCCAGAGGCTTTATTCAGTATGGCATTCCCCGACTCACAGAAGCCCTACATAAAACCTGAGTGCCGAGAGGCTAAGCCAGTTAACATCGCGTCACACGCCGCACATGCTGCCCCTCCCTATCCTAAGCCTCACTTCCCGCCACAACACTATCACAACCACGCTCACACTATGAATACAACTGGATCAACGAACTGTTATCAGGCTGAGTGGGACTTGGACACCACGTGTGTTTACTGATTGTGTCAATGCACTCCTTGCACTATAGCACTGTAAAGATTTAAAGCTAGGGGTGTAAAACTGTTTAGTGTTTCATGACCTTAACTTCGAGTTCAAACTTTTCAGAAAACTTCAAGTTAGTTCACGCAGACCTAGCTTAATGGTTTTCTCGTTTTGACAGCATTTGATATAGAATCTGTTGTGCTCACGGTGCTATTTTATGACCAATGAGAAGGATTGGTAAATCGGCTGCGATCGATCGGCAAATTTTATTTAACGACACAAAACCTTATTTTTCAAGAAATTCAGCTTAAACTTATACTTTGGACTTGATAAAAATTGTTTTTAGTGTCTAATAATATAATTCGACATATTTGTTTATCATTTCTGCTCAGCAGTAGGAAAACCTTAAGAACATCAATCTGGCGGTATCTTTAAGTATCGCACTTATAGACCTTTATGGTTTTTGATGGGCAACGTACTGTATGAATTGGATTACTTCAACTTCCATACGGGTAACGTTTCTGGAAGAACGTTAGAAATCGGATACCGTGTCTTTATGCTCTTAACTAGAGATTTAACAGACTGCTTTGTAAGTTTCTCATTTTAAACTAGCGGTATTTTTTTTTCTCTTAACCAGTGTGCTGCAAAAAAGCAAAAACAAAAACAGCAATCACTTGATTGCTTTGTCTTGTAGAGAGTATTACTTTCCACAAATTTGCTTTATAAAAGGTCATTTTCTCCACTTTTCACTCTACGTCTTGCCATAATTTGTGTTGTCGGTTAAGTATTTTTGCTCAGTTGTGATATTCTGTTGAACAAAAGAATTTTTTTTACTTCATCACTGAAGTTTACTAGATATAGTTCTTTAGCTCAAAGGTTAGCTAGTAAGTTAACAGCTCGCAAAAAGTAATAGCAAGTTATTGGCGATCTTGTTTCAATGAAAATTCTCTATTTTTTCTAAATTTTACAAACTTGCACCCTTCTGATAGTATGAAATAAGTATATAGTATATAAAATTTACTTATCAAAGTACAGACTCCATTTAAATTAAACAGTTAAACAGCAAAAATATGTTTAAAAGCGTATTTTCGGTTTCTTGGTAATTAGACTACACTACCCAAACCACAGTCGTTTCGATTGATAGACACATAATAAAGAGATGATTAATTTAATTCAATTTAGTATTTATTCAAATATCAAAATATATTTTAAGATGAAACGTTAATTGGTATATTCACACTCAGAAAAGTACCAAAACAGAGCAAAGAAAGAAAGAAGAGGTTGATATATATCTTGATGTTTGTGTTATAGTGACAATACATACTGCTGTCGAAGCATCACCAACTTTGCAGGAATATTGGGGCGCTGAGCAAAAAACGCTTACGGAAAGAAAATTATCCTCATGCCAGAAGATGAAAAACGTGTAATGTATTAAAATACATGATATATTATTTTAGGAAATGGTTGATTTGACGAGGAAAACGTATCTTTAAAAACTTATTTTGAAAACCACTAACGCGATATTTATTGTCAAAATAATAGTAGTACCACGACGAAGTGCAGGACGTCAAACTTTTTCCCGGATGCGCGGGAAAACATGACGATTGTGTATTACAGACGAATTGATCATTTAAAAACAAACATGCTTGGAACAGTTTTATTTACCAAAATAGAATTATTACATTGAAAGTATCCATAGTGCAAAAATTGTTAAATACAAATAACTTCTTTTACTTGTTTGAGTTTTACCGCAAAAGAATGAAACAGGTTGCTTGGTTTCATGTCGTCAAACCAAACGTTTCCTTATCTGACTAAAACGTTGAATATCTGAAAGCTTATTTTATATGAGCAATTTTCAATGAATAAAATACTAAATATTAAAAAATATAGATTATTTATCAACACGTGTATAAAGGACAGCGATAAAGTTAAAGTTGTTACAGAGGATATTGAAAATATGGTAAATGTAAAGTATTGTTTATATTGTGTAAAAATACCTTTGAATTACGTCTCGCGTTGACTAAATTTGTAATATTTATGACACAAACCTGGATTAAAGAGAAAATAGAACAACGTGTTCAATTCTTAAAACTAAAAGGTCCACGTGGTTATACCCTCCGGTATACTCCCTACCCCCCATCTGTCCGTCTGTACATCTGTACGTCTGTCATTCTAACTGACTGACTGTCTTCTGTCTGTATGTCTTCCTGTCTGTCTGTCTGCCTGTCTGTCTGTCGCTCGGTCGCTCAGTCAGTCTGTCTTTCTGTCTGTCTGTCTGTCTGTCTGCCTGCCTGTCTGTTCATGTCTGTCTGTCTGTCTGTCTGTTTATCTATCTGTCTGCCTGTCTGTTTATCCGTCTGTTTATGTCTGTCTGTCTGTTTGCCTGTCTGTCTGTCTGTCTATCTATCTGTCTGTCTGTTTATGTCTGTCTGTCTGTTTATCTGTTTGTTTATCTGTTTGTCTGTCTGTCAGTCTGTCAGTCTGTCAGTCTGTCAGTCAGTCAGCCTGTCTGACTGCCTGTTTGCCTGCCTGTCTGTCTTTCTGGCTAGTTCTTTAAGAATCGTATTAATATGTATATATTTTGAAAGCAAGTACTGTTGTTATTTGAGTTTCACAGCTTTCTTCAGGGAAAAACAATGTAAAATTGAATGGAGGTACCATGTTGAAATAAAGCTGTCTTGATCTTGATTTGTCTATCTATCTATCTATCTATCTATCTATCTATCTATCTATCTATCTATCTATCTATCTATCTATCTATCTA
>JANSTQ010164767.1:0-10540 GCA_026167885.1 Bergia puertoricense
ATCCACCTTCACTACCACCACAAAATGCACCTTCACTACCACCACAAAATCCACCTTAACAACCACCACAAAATCCAACTTCACTGCCATCACAAAATCCAACTTCACTACCACCACAAAATCCACCTTCACTACCACCACAAAATGCACCTTCACTACCACCACAAAATCCACCTTAACAACCACCACAAAATCCACCTTCACTACCACCACAAAATCCACCTTAACAACCACCACAAAATCCACCTTCACTACCACCACAAATCCAACTTCACTACCACCACAAAATGCACCTTCACTACCACCACAAAATCCAACTTCACTGCCACCACAAAATCCACCTTCATCACCAGCACAAAGTTCACCTTCACTACCACCACAAAATCCAACTTCACTACCACCACAGAATCCATCTTCATCGCCAGCACAAAATTCACCTTCACTACCACCACAAAATCCACCTTCACTGCCATCACAAAATCCAACTTCACTGCCATCACAAAATCCACCACTTCCTTCATCACAAAATCCATTGTCACCTCCATCACAAAATCCACAATCATCTCCACCATAAAATCCACCATGATCTCCACCACAGAATCCACCACCACAAATTCTACCTTCACCATCACCACAAACTGCACTGTCACCTCCATCACAAAACCCACCACCACCACCAGCACAAACTCCACCTTCACCACAAAAACCACTGTCACATCCACCACAAAATCCACCATCACTGCCACCACAAAATCCACCTTCATTACCACCTTAAATTTCACCTTCACTGCCCCACAAAATTCCACCATCACCAACACCACAAAATCCTCCTCCTTAACCACAAAATCTGGCTACACCACCTCCAAAAATCCACCTTATCCACCAAAAAATTAATCTTCAGTACCACCAGAAACTTGCTTCTACCACCACCACAAAATCTATCACTACAAAGTTCACGTACATTGTAAGTTTCTGAACCCGGGCCATCCTCCTCTATTTTGTCCACATTTTCCTTCTCAGTCCTCCTCCTTCTCTCCTTTATTTTTCCTCATTATTACTACCTCCTCCAACCTGAAAATGTTTAAAAATGTGCAATTTCTCTAAATGGTTCCAGCACCATTATATTGGTCTAACAATGCTGGGGAATGCTACAAGAAAATAATAAATCAATTAAACCCTTCCAATGTTCAAGCAGACCCAACCTGTTGCATCCATCACTGTTGGACTAACATGTTGGATCTGTTTAAATGGGCCTTTAGCTACACTAAGGTGAGCTAGCTAAACCATTAATCTGTTTCCTTTGCTAAACATAGAATCTTTGTAACTTTAGGGCAATAATGGAGCTGCAGCCATCAATGAAGGAAATGCAGCCCATGGTCCTGTTGCTGCCGGGATTCAGGGGGGACAAGATGATCCTCCTGGGGGGCCACAAATTGAAGGTGCTAACCAGCAACATGAGTTGGCCAATAATGGCATAGAAGGCGGAGCTCCAAATGGAGAACATGGTAAGTGAATACTTCGTCAATAAACCCCTTTTGTAGCATTTGAGATGAATGCCAGGTCTCAGTTTCTGGTCAGACAACTTTTGAACACAACTTGACTACTCCATTTTGTAGATCTAAAAAAAGTCTTTTGTTTGGAGAAGCTATTCAGATACATGTAATTTTTCAAAGAAGCTAACTTGTAAACAGTATTTTGGAAATGTGTGAAGAAACATAATATTATATTACAGATGTAGCAGCAATGGTAACACATACATACTAGAACCTGTTGAAAAGAATTTTGAACAGTCAAGTGTGATTGACTGAACTTTGTTTGCATTGACAGACTAACTGTATATGGTAGGCCAGTGAGGCAAATCTGGAAATGAGTTGGTGCAGTGTAAGCAGTGCAGTGTGGGGTTTTAGTACATGTATGAAAACAAAAAAAATCAAAATCTGGTGGTGAAGTAATCATTTAGAGCTCATTTTGTATGTTGTTGGTCAACACAGATGACGGCAACTGGAACCCAGTGGAGTGGGAGAGAGCCGCTGAGGAGCTGACCTGGGAGAGAGTGAGTCACATCACCTTTTTGTATTTTTTAACACATTTGCCAAAGGTGCAGGAAATATACAAAAAGATGAGATTCCTCCTATAGTACAACCCTTAACTAAAAATAATAAGTTAAAATTAGTGTGGAAAATGTTGTAACTGAAAACAAAACAAAACTAGTTACTAAACTAATGCATACTAATCTATAAAACATTCAAACAGCAGCTTTTGCCTCAACAATGTCATGATGTCTGAACCACCACCCTATGGGCTTGTGGTTCAGACATGATGACATTGTTGAGAGGAAAATGCAAGGTGTACATTGTCCTCCTATTTGATGACATTATTATTTTAAATAACAAACTAAGTTGAGTCAACTTATGTTACTGGTGAAGAACTTTGACAAACTTGTTGCCTTCAAAACAAACTAAAAATGAGTACTAGATATTAAATAAATGTACTCGAAGAAAAGAAGGTAAATAAAATTGATATATGAAACTATGATTGGTGAACCTACAGTAGAGAATTGTATGAAAAATCTTCATCAATTGCATCTAGAATTGCAAAACACTTTTCATTGCCATTTTGAGCCAGTAATTAATTTAAAATGTTTGGCTCTTGGATTTAGTGTTTTAGCAATTATATTATTTATTGTCAAAAAAGTATGATCCCCCTTTCTCTCTGATGAAGGGGAACCAGGGCTAGTATAGACAACTGTAACAATGTCAGAGAAAACTTGAATGCAGTCATGCCGGTGAAGATGAAGATTAACAATGGAATGATAAGGTTTGCATAACTCGTAGTGGTGCTAATACTTTTGTTATTAGTGCCGGCAAGAAATACAAGGTGCTAGTTGCATATTGGGATGCCTTGCAGATATGCTTAAAATATCCATGTGTTTTAATTATGGTATGAATATTGTGATTGTATGCAATAATGTGGACGACCATGTAACTGTACATGTAAATGTGAGCTATTTCAAGTTACTCTGACCTTTTCCCTCCCCAAACAGATGCTCGGTCTGGATGGCTCTCTTGTCTTCCTGGTAAGTAGTTAATCGTATAATAAACTATTTCCATGCAATATATAAGGTTAGGCCTTTTGTAATCCGTGTTCTGAGACTTACTCCTGTTCTCTTTAACAGTATCAGTCAAAACCAAGTCTTGTTGCAATTAAAACAGCAAATGAAACTTCATGAACACCTAATACTGTATATCTGTTTTCATGTACAAGTGCCATACATGTACCTTGGCTCTGAAATTTTTCTAGTTCATCTTAAAAATAGACTTAATGTAAACCTGACTCATATACAGTAAAATTTCCCATACTTTTGTTTTTATGTTTCCTTGCCAAATGGATCTGTTGTTTTATAAAGCAGAATGTAAGCTCTATTAAAAGCATTTATTTGTTTTTATAAAGTATTTACGTTTACCCATTTTTGGCATGTATATACTGTAGATAAAGTTTAGTAATATGTGTATTCTACTCTTATCTACAGCAGTTTCTGAGATCCTTACATTATGCTGAAATTTTGTCATTATTTCATCATCATCATCATTCAAGTTTCAGTATTTGCCAATGAAAGTAAAGCCATTTTGGTCTAATTGTTTTTTACATTTTTTTTAAAAACAGGAACACGTTTTTTGGGTTGTTTCACTGAATACTTCATTTATACTTGTCTTTGGTAAGTATGATACACTGTATTAGTATAAAACTGTGTTTTGTGAAAGCCGAAAGGCCATGAAAGTTGAGTGTTGATCAATTGACTGCCTATGGCAGTCAACTCGTCAATCAACAGTGACTGATTTACTTAGCATCACACATCCTGGTGATCGGGTCTGCTCAACTAAGAATGGTTTCGCTGTCAATGGAAATTATGTGAGAGCCGTAATCAGAAGAATTTTGTTGATTTCAAATTCCAGATGGCAAGTTTAAAAAACTGAAATACTGTAAAACTTCAACTGTCAGTTGCAGTTCCATCTCTCGGTCAAGAAAATGACAAGGCCTTACAATGTAACTGGCACTCAAATCTTAATCATATTTTGGACCCGATATTTTGTGTTACAACTACTTTGCCTTTCATGGATTTTTTTTATCAGAGCATTTGGAAGGGAATAAACGATATTTGAATGATAGAGTCCATCTGCTGACTCACAATGCTCTAACAAGTCTTGAAGTTTGTCTTGAAAATCTTGAAAACCACAACAAAGTTCTTCTGAGTACAGTTTTCACGTCACTCCCATTGACTGTAATTGACAACAGTTGATTATGAATTACAAATTAACATCATTCTGCAAAATTAATTAATCCGTTCCAATTCTTGTTCACTAAAAGCTTCCTTGGAGATGTTATGCTGTATGAAATGAATCTTGTTTCCAGGATGCAATTATTATTGTTTGAATCTCAATAGATCTGTTCCCTCCTTGGTTCTTCATCTTTGCCTTACAAGTCCTTTTTATGATGTCCAGCAGATTCACTGTTTTTCTTTGCAGGTCATGGTCAGTCGATCGGCTGACCACAGTGGATTGATTAGTAGAACAAAGTCTATCAATAGGAGGATTTCAGTAATGTTAAATATTGTTATTAATGAATCTACCAGCTCTTGATTAGCTCTTTGAGACAAAGGTTTCTTTCTTTCATGTTTTGAAGGTGTTTGAATTTGAAAAGGTTTGTTCGTAAACATTACATCAGCTGAAATCCGCTTATAGATGGACCACAGTCCATCGGCTGAAAACTGCAAACAATCAATTGGTAAGGCATGGTTGATCGATAGGTAAACCACAGTAATTGATCGGCACTCAGCTGCTGAAGTGGCATACAAACAGTTTTAAGTACGTTATTGAGCGGAATGTGGGATAAGTTCAGATCATCAACTTAACACAAACCAACTAGTGTTGGTGATGCTACAATAACCTAGTTCTACTTTGTTTAATTCCAGCCTTCTGTCCATTCCACATTGGTCAGTTTACAGTGACTCTGCTGTCTTTGGAAGAAGTTGTAAGTTTTTTTTAGCACATACCTGTACTGTACACATATATTTCATAGTTACTTTCTTAACTCTGTTCATGGCCATCACAACAGATCAGCAATGCTTCTTTCTCTATCATTTTATTGTTGAACCTTAGTCCAAGTTCAACCTCTTCTTGATTTCCATTTTTACAGACATCATCTTTGAATCAACTCCAGAGTTGCCTAAAAACCTCTTTTCGCAAAATACAGATTGTCAGATGTTAGTTAGCACTCGGGTTGCTTTCAATACAAGTTTCTCCTTCCTCTCTTCTTTCCTTCTGAGGCAAATCACGGTATTTTCCTAGGATTTAAGTTCGTTGTTATTCTCATTACATGTTCAATTCATCAATTGGTCTCTTCTGCACATTTTTTCTACCATACAGTAGTTGATTTCATCATGGTTTTCTGGGAAAGCTCTTCATCTGGGATAGTGTTTTGCCGTAACATTCTAAGGATTCTTTTTTGGCACAGACCTACATGGTTCTTAAATACTTATAGACTAGTTACATGTATGACTGATTGATTAAACATACACTACTTTACCGTGGGTACCATAAACAATACATTTAAAATAAGCATATAACATAATGTGCTTCACCTGTTTTGTTTGAAAACAAACTTAAAATTTCCATCTGTAAAAAAATATTAACTAAGGTATCATAAAGATGCATTTGTATTGCCAGTATTCCATGAACACTCAAATGACTCTCATTAGACAATCGTGAATTAGAGAGGAAACCCAAACTTACATATCCTAAAGATTCATCTTGAGGCCTCCTCACCTTTTGTCCATATTTTTATCAACTCAATTATTTTAATCCCAATATTCTATTGTTGTACTAAAACAAAATAAATGAACAAGTAACCAATCAAATTTGTTTACGGTATCCTGATTTTTTATAGATCACTGACCATACTTTTGGAACTCCTGGAAGAACTTGCAATATATTTTTTAACTGGAAACTTATTTTGTTTTTTTTTTCCAGGAAACATAGGAATAGTCCTAGAATTTAAGACTGACTCCTGGAGAATTCCCAGAGAATTGAAAAGAATTCTGAAAGTTTTTAAATGGTTGCTCCATTTTAGTTTCTGTAGACTGTGGCTGATCAAAATATTTAAATTCCTATTCGTTGAGATTTCTGAACTTTAATTTTACAGAAGACAACAATTCCATATCAAAAAGAAATACTATTAACAGAAACAAAAAAATGCCTGAAAAATATCAAATTTCACCTTTAAAAACTCGGGACTTTCGAAATTGTGAAGGTGTATGAACCCTCTTTCACTTTTGTAAACTTACAAAGAATCTACATGTAGTGACACTCAGGGGAAATCATAAATCAGCTGCTAATAAATAATGGTAATTGAACTGAGTGGAGTGCAATTCATACGCATGAGTTCTATTGTAAGTCACAAGTATGATTTCAGACTTTCATACGAAGTTAAATTAGCAATGCGTTTTGAAATCAAACTAAGATATTTAAATCTGTGTTATTCATCTTTTGTGCCATTTACAGCAATAAATGTCAAAATTGTCACACGTTGTGCATCCCTTTTTTGCTGCGCTGTGATTGGCAGTTTCAGTTTTTCTGCTTTGTGATTGGTTGTTCAAAACAGTGCAGTTACAGACTCAAAACAGTGAAATTAATTCTGTAATCATTGCTGTTGGGAACTAATCAGATTGCAGGAATCATCAGTGATTTCAAAATGGATATAATTCACACAGTTATCAGCATTTTGTAAATGTATAATTGTATTCGGCAGTATTGTGCAGATTTACAATGATGTTTGTGTTTATTATTTTTATTTCAGATGCAGAAATCAAAATTTGAGGGGTTACTGACCACTGTCCTCGGATATTTAATTATAGCCATGGCTCTTGTGTTGTTTCATGTATCCTTGCAATGACAATAACTTCTTTTCAAGTTTCAAAGTGTTGAGTTTTCAAACTTAGTTCTTTCTTCAGACCAATGCTAGTGGAGCATACAACCAGCACCTATCTCTTTGTTTTTTAGTGTAAAGGTGATGATAACTATTACATTTGAACTTTACAGAAGACAACAAATCGTTTCTTAAATGTAATTCTGCAATTTATTTAGGCTCCATCAAATCCCAGATAAATTGCAGAACATTTTAGTTGGGGCCACCTACCAAGTGAGCAGGTTTTGCTGCAATTATGAATAACCACAACTAAAACACGTTCAAACGGTTTAGGACTCTGAGAAACCACATTAGATAACGAAAGTAAATATGAATGACACACCTAGACAGAACACCAATCCTCCAGCAGAAGCTAGCACTCACAGCTGAATCAACTCGAGAAAGTTGAGTATTAAAGTGTCTTGCTCAAGTACACAGCCCATGCATTGGACTGGCTAGGGCTTCTTGTTACTCTAAGGACCAACAGTGGACTAAGAATCAGACGTATTAACCTTTCAGCCACTGTGTTTAATTCATGAATAACATCCTTGTCTTTTTTGTAACATGCTGGCTTAACTTAAGCATCAGTCATACATTTAGCACAACAAAGCAATTAGTGATCAAATTTGATTCATTTTTGCTGTTCCTGTTTATCAACTCTGTTAACAACCCACGCACTTCGGTAAATTTAGTTCGGCTCTAGTAAAATTTGAAGCTTGACCCAGACCTTTAATTTTTCATTCCATTTTTTAACTATACATACGTATGGATCCAGCTGTTTTCCTTGACCAAAGATTTCTACAGAGTCTTTCGTCCTTGTTTAACTCCAAAAGGTTAGTGTAGTTTGCTCTTTCCTTATTAACTGTAGTTTCTTACCTCTTTTCTACTATAACGTGTTTCTTTTATGTGTCAATCTTAGATGAATTGTGTCAGGGCACCAACAAATACTTAAAAAGCCTAGTTTTGGTTTATGTCGGTTTTTTAAGGTTTTAAAGGGTCTTAGTATAGCTCGCTATCTTTTTTGTATTGTTTTGTGTTTCCTGTTAGTGTTTTAGTGTTTTGTTTTATTTTTTCCATTGGTGTTTTCTATCTCGACCCATTGCTGCGGCAGTTAAACACGTCATCCACCTATGTAGCTCTATTTAGCTACTGGGCTATTCTAGGTGGTAGTTACCTTTGTCTGTCAAGTAATTTTGTAACTATTACACTGCCATTAAGGTAATAAAGAAACTGTTGTTATAAATTTGAAAGAATCTCTACATTTGGTCTCAGTTCTTAAAATTCCACACAAATGGAAGTTTCATCTGTGGACAGTATAAATTGACTTGAAAAGGTTTCTCAAATGTCTTTAAAAAGGCCTTAAATTCGTTTACTAAAATCTATAGTAGATATGTTTGTCATTAATGCTGATTTTTCTTGTAGGGCAAAAAGAATAATTGGCCTCTGTTATGTAGTGATTAAGGTGAGTAAAGTGTGACTGCTTTTTACACGAGTAATGCAAGTAAGCATAGCTCAGTTGTCGTCGCAGTGGACCTTTTCACTGTTTCTGAAAGGTAACCAAGCCTTTGTCTGGCACCGAGGCGAACGTTGACCTTGCACTGTGAGAGATGCGAAACTGGTTAGCATTATAATAACATTGATTTGTATGTCAAAAGGCATGGAGGGTTTGTATTAATGCCAAACCAACCTTTGCCTCGATGTCGGACAAAGGCTGGGTTACTTTTCAGGAACTGTGAAGAGGTATTTTCCCAAAAGATCATACATTTACAGAAATCCTTGCGTTTTGTTCAGATAACATTTCTCTTCAGATATTTCCCAGTTGGTTAATGAACCATCTTTAAAACAAAACCTTTTGATTTGCTTTGATAATTGAGAAAGTAATGATATCGTTCTCAGCAATTTAAACGTTGTTTTCAGTAGTAAATTGTAAGTTAGATATAACTGCTTTCGATATTTTTAGGGAAAATACATTTAGGAATCAATGATAAGATTACACCTATTTATATACACAGTAACTGTAAAAGGTTACTTTGGATTGTGTATGATTTGACATACCTTGGCTAGCGTTCAATGGCTAGCCTCAATAACTCTTACTTTGCCATTTTTTGCTAGGTTTCTTTACTGATGGTTGTGGAGATAGGTTTGTTCCCACTCGTTTGTGGCTGGTGGTTGGATATCTGTTCACTGGTAAGTACTTTTGTTCTCCTAATACCGCTGTTCGTTTTGCATCGATAGCTTATAAGAAGTAAAAAGAAATTTACAGGGTAGCCAGTCTTAAGGGATCCTCAGAAGGAAACATTTTTGTTCTCAAATATTTTTTTTTCATTGCTTTAGCATTAACTCGATAATTCTTTCCACAGAGCAAAGGCCAAGTGATCTAGTTTGAATATTTGTCTTGTTTGAATTTCGCTTGTGCCGCCATCTTGGAGTGTGACGTAAATTGGTTACAGTGTCAGATCCCCATTCATTTACTGTCATTGTTTCGCCTGTCTAATTCAAACTACGAGAGAGAAAAAAATCAAGTTTGACAGAAAACATTAGCGGAAGCAATTATTAAGTTACGGGAGGTGCTGTGAGGTAATGAAAAAGTTACGGAATTTCATCCTCGAGTTTCTATGTTACAGATCTTATGACATAATTGAACAACCTGTTGTAAATGAATTCAATGAAATAGTTTATCCCAACATGCAGCCCCTATGCCTGAAACATTGTATATATCTTTGATAATATGGGATTGTCTATAGCTAGTGAACGTGCATATTAATACAATCATACATCATATTTTGTTTGCTTACCTCCCATTCAGGCTTTGTTTGGAGCAAGCTTAAAAGATCGACATCTCAGTTTTGACTCAGCACCGGGTAAGCAGTCAACTGTAGCTAATATTATCCAGGGCTGTATGAAACAATCTTGATTAGTTAGGCTTTTTTGGAGGTGGAGTTGGGGACATTTTTGGAAAAGGAAATGAAACTTAGCCCTTCCAAAATAGCTAAAATGCATCCAAAACTACTAAGCTACGGATTGTTAACTCAAATTGGTAATGGTGTTGCGTATATTAGGTACGGATTGAAGTACTTAGTGTACGGTTAAAAGGAGAACAGCTAAACTGTGATGTACTGTACACATAACTTGCGACTTGCGGTAAAAATGATTGGCCTGGCTTCTGCCGTACCTGCTAATGTGCCTCTGTCATCCATATTTGAACAATTTGAATGGTATATCATCACCTGCAGTACTCGTCCATAGTCACTCATGGGGACTGACAATATTAATTATAATAACCTTAACAATAATGATATTAATAAGAAGAAGAAGAGGAAGAAAAACAAAGAAAAATTAATAATAATCTCCATCATCACAACTACAAAAGGATTGCAACTGTAATCATTCAGTGCTATGCACCTACAAATGACGCAGAAGAAGAAGAGAAAGAACAATTCTACAGCACCCTCAGCCAAACAATGGAGAAAAACAAGGAGAAGGATCTGGTCATCGTCATGGGAGACTTTAATGCGAAAATTGGGAAAGATAACACCGGGTATGATCGAATTATGGGAAGACACGGACTGGGTGAGATGAA
>JANSTQ010164778.1:0-10539 GCA_026167885.1 Bergia puertoricense
CACTCTGACACCATGTTATGTTCACTGTGATAGACTGAGACTCGTACACCAGAACGTGGCAGTATAGAATGGTTTATTTGAATTACAACAATTGTCCCGCACTTTGGGGTCTTCCCCCCCCCCCCATCGCTCTCGCAGCGGACTTACGGAGGCGATTAGGGTTTGCTCTTGCTTGAATCCCTGTGCGATGAAAGCTCCTTCGCACCAGCTGACCCAGGTAGGATGAAGGCATCTGTCGGTCGGTGGAGGTGCAGAACACGGTCTCGGAGTTGTGGGCAAAGTAAGGCCTCACCATCTTCATGTAAACATCCATCCACCTAACAAGTTGCTCCGAAAAGTGGAGTGCCACGGGGCCCTTGTAACCCGTTTTGTGCTTGTACACTATGGCCACATTCGATTGGGGATGATCGTCGGTTCCCTTGGCCACAGTGTACTGTTGCATGGTCAGGTTACTAAGGGCCCCTGACCTTTGTGCATTGGCCATAACGGTGTGGCATATTAAGAAGTCCTGGATGGTGGTGAAGTCAATGAGAGAAGGCTCTGCACCGGAGGCAATCTCTCCAATTCGCTTAACGTCTTCCCTTGCACGGTCACCTTCCTAATAGGTGTTCCAGTCGGCCTCGGTGACTGGATTGGCCAACTCTTCTTCCATCTTAGAATATAATACAGCACGAGTATCAATCAATCAATCTATCTATCTATCTTTATTTCTTTCTTTCTATCTATCTATCAATCTATCAATCTATCTATTTATCTATCTATCTATCATCTATCATCTATTTATCTATCCTTCTGTCTATCAGTCTGACTGTCTGTCTGTCTGTTTATCTAACTATATATTCTTATGCCTTTCAAAATATTCGGTTACAGTAAACATACCTTCTTCCAAAAGTGAGCGTTGCCCATCGCCTTCATGCTTCCCCTTCACTTTGGAAGACAATTTACAAAGACCTGGAACTCCCTCTCCGTGCTTGCATCCAAATCATACCGGAACAGGACGAAGTCCAGGAACTGCTGCAACGATAGCAGGTACGATTTGATCGTGCCTGGACAGAGTTTGTTCATGACTCTGTCCAGCCACGCTTTGCACTCATCCCCGGGTGAAGTGCCTAACCCTCTTCACGTGAATCGCCTCCCCCAACAGCCGCACTTCTATAACAATCATGTTATTAACAGTAGTTATACGATGCATTATGCATTATAATACTTTTTTTACAACTCCATCCATAGACCAAGAAATTTATAATTTTTTGATAGGCATTATATGAAATTCTCACCTGGGAGGCGTACTGTTGGCGGCTCTTTTCACACACGTTCCCGCCGTCCAGAGTCTTCATATAGTTCCCGAACTCCTCTATTTCTTCCTCCACTTCTAGCTCCCTCTTCCTCTTCTTAGACGTCCTTCTCCCCTCCACCATTTTAACCTTCATTTCTTCCTCGTCCATCTCCTCAACCGTCGACAACACGTCATCCTCCTCATCAACAATGCCACCACCACCACCACTTCCTCTTCCACTTCCACCATTTTTACCACCCTTCCTTCCAGCAACACGCCCATGACCATCATCATTATCATCGTCTTCATCATCATCTTCCTCCTCAATTTCGAAATCCTTGTCCACATCCGACCCCTCACTCACAACAACACTTTCCTCTTCACCACTTCAACTACCCCCAACATCCGCCTCCTCCGTCATCCATACCTTCTTCCTCTGCAACCCTTCCTCCAATCCTCAAAGAACCTTTCGTCCCCGCTATCATCTTCCTCGTCCCTCAAACACCTCTGCCACGCCTTCCCCTTCCCCACCCTTCCACCCCCATCACCAACCTTCTTCACCCTTCCACCCCCCTTTACCATCCTTCTCCACCCTTCGATCCCCACTAACAACCTTCACTTCCTCCTCCTCACTGTCATCAATTACCTCCACCCTCTCTTCCACCACCACCGACTCCGTCCCTGACTCCTCTGAGCTACTGATCAGCTCCACGACCTGTGCGGTCTTCAACACCTTCACATAGGAGGTCGAAGATTTGTCCATTTTATGGACATTTCTCAAGTGCTTGTCCAGCGTCATAAAGAAGCCTGGACACTTCGGGCATTGCTTCATCTTGCATGCTCTCTCTGATCTCTTCTCTTCAAACACTCCACTATTGTTTAGCTCTCCGATTTGTTTTGGCAGTATCGGAAAGGCCATTCACGTGCTTCTTAGATTTTACATGCTTGTTTATGGAACTTTTCTTGTCAGAAATGAATTCACTGTAAGTATTACACCGCAATTTTGTTTACCTCAGAAAAGTGTTGGTTTGGATATTCTTTATATTATATATTGTCCTCTCAACACCCCGTACCCTGCTAAGCATCAATATTTTTTACAGAAATGGATGTTTCGTTTCAAAATGTTAAGCACGCGTTAATTTTTGTGATTCTTATTAGATATATCAATACAAAGTTGCTCAATAGTTGCTCTGAAAGCCAAAAGTTGCTCAAGGTTGCTAAAATCGAAAAAAGTTGCTCAAAACGCCAAAAGTTGCTCAAAAGTTGCCGAGCACAATCTGTTCATTCCGCAACAGCGTTGGCCAGTTACTACGGGCCCGTAGTATAAAAAACGTAAAACGTTATATAAAACGAAACAAGGAAAAAATGCAAACAAACAGTGTCAGTAGAAGCAGGTAATGGGACTATTTAGGTTTCGTACTTGATTACATTTTGTACAGATGGTTTTAAAAGTGTTTAGATCATCAATATATAGGTGTTTTCAAGGGCTGTGTAGTAGTACTTCAAGAGGACAGGTTGGAATGAAGAACTTTTGTCCATGGTGTAATGGGTCTGCCAGAGTGTTCCAAATTTTTGTGTTTCTGATGAGGAAGGATCTTTGGGGGGTGATTGTTTTGCATTTCGGTAGAGCGAACGTAGGGTGAAATTAGAAGATGATCTTGTGGTTCTGATTGAGATAGATTTACTTGGCCGTGGGTAAGTTTAAAGAAGAAGACAATGTCCAAATATTCGTGCCAGTAACAGATAGGAAGTAAGGAAAGTGCTTTAAAATCATAGTAACAAATGCAGTCCTTATGGTTACATTGCCACTTCGCTATATTTTGGCAAGAAGTGTCTGATTATTTCATGAGATGCAATAGAAAAAGCAATACTTATCTTAACCTTAACAGTAACTAACATTAGCTTTGAACAAGTTTGAATGCTGTGCACAATGCGTAACCCTGTCGTTTACCTTAATAAGTTCATTAAAAGAATAACTTAAACTTACAGTTTATAAGCTTCTTTTTGGCGGCATCCGCAAAAGCAGCTACTTTCTGTGGCCTGCTGCACACTCATAATGCATCCACGTGTTGCACCCCTTGCAGTATCCAATCTATTTTTTTTCCTTTTTTTAAACTGTATGGTTTCTGACAAACAGTTGCATTGCATCTGACCTCCCCTCTCTTTTTTGTAAACCCCCTCGTCGTAATTGCTTTCTGTTTCCTTTTCTTGTTGTTTTTGTTGCTGCTTGTGTTGTTACTGCTGCTGCCATTGTTGTTCATGATGCTAGTGTTGCTGATAATTCTGATGCTGATGCTGATGTTGTCGTTCTTGATGCTAGAGTTGCTGATAATGCTAATGCTGATGCTGATGCCGCTAGTGTTCTCGTCGTTACTGCTGCCGATGCTGCTGGTGTTGTCGTTGTTCATGATGGTGTTGCTGTAGCTATTATCGATACTGCTCCTACTGTTTGTGTTGTTGGTTTCGTTTATCGAGCCAGTGATGTTGCTGTCAGTGCTGTTGTTCCTGTTTCTGTCGGTCCTCTGTAAATGTCATGTTTGTGGCCTTGGACAGAATTCGTTTCATTTTCTTTACGCCATATGAAGATGGATGTTTATAAAAAAGACGAGTCTTTTTGCCGGAAGCAGCTAACGGTTGATTTTGAAAACAAGAGACATGTTGAGTTTATAGAAATGTACGTACGTTAGAAGTTGTCAATCTGGTTTTGTTGCCAGAGTAGAAATAATGTTTACCACAAATGGAACGCAAACCTGGTACTGTTGTTACTTACTGCTGTATTTGGCGTTAAATAGTTTTTGAACCCTTCTTCTAAGCTCGTCTTTTCCCGCGATTGCCTTTTCAAAATAAAAAAATATCCAGCATCACAATTTCAGTTTATATTCCAATTTTGGGTGCGACAATATACTAGTGACTGCCAAATCTTGAGTATAACTGTTTTACAGCATCTGCCTTATTTTGACGTGCAATGAGTGGAGGGGGCACTTCTTCTTCACATGATTCATCGTCATCATCATCTGCATGTTGAACAACTCGTTGGTATTATCTGAAAGTAAGAGCAATAGTAATATTGCAAGGATGATTCACAGTTTTTACATTTTCTCAATCAGATTTAGGATTGGAGGAGCGTGGGGGTGGGAGGGACCATACCAGTGTTTGCCTTTGAAGCAATAACAAAATGTTGATAAAAATTTCTTCTTTCAAAACAGTGTATGAGATATTCTACGCCTCCCTAATTCAAATTGAAGAAAAATGGTTGAGTTTGTGCAGTTGTGAGAAATTTTAAGAAAGAAATACTGTGGAATTACAATTTTGAGACATGAATTTAAAGTGTGCATAGACGTTACAGGTGTTGTTTGTACATACATTTGTAAAAAACTACAGCTAGTCTACATAACTCCTTTCAATCAAAGTACTAGTTAGTCATTTTGAAACAACAAAGCAAAGCAATTTCCTATTCCGACTCGTATCACTCGTGGCTTGCACTGTCATATTGATTATTTCGCTCACCTGTTTTCAAGCCAAGGGATTGTGCGGCGTCCAGCCACGCTTTCTCCTTGAGTTCCTTATTTTTGAAATCTGGGCAAGATTTATCGTAAAGGAGCGGGTAATTTCGCATTAGCTCAGCTAATGTCTCATCCACACTTGTCATCATTTTGTCGATCAGAGGCATAACATCCTGCAAGGGGGAAGTGTGGAACTAGTTCATTCTGATTGGTTAATCGTTGTGTATTGCCACTATGCTTGTTTCACAGATGTTCACACCGGAGAAACAAGTGAAATATGAATATGTGCAAGCACAAGAAAAACTGGGTGTGCTTGAACGCCTGGAAGTGACCCTCTGGGGTTCTTTGCTATTTTGCTGTAAGGGTGGTTGACTGAGCGCTGTTTGTGCTTCTCTATAATGATCTGACGATCAGACAGTGGGATTTGTTCGTTAGTGAACTGATTTTCCTATAGCCAGATCTCGCAAGCAGGGAGGCCTTGGCTGCAGATTCTAGAGTTACAGCATAGAAATGCCGTTTAACATCTTCGATGTCGGTAAGCTTTTTGGTTGCTATGGTCGGCGGTGCTTGAACGGAATTTATCGACCTTCGTGTAGTTCTGGTTCAAAATTTGCTGGCCAGCCTTTTCCTCTCTTGTTAGTGGGGAAACTCTGCAAGTAAAATACATTTTTCTGAATACAAAGATCTGTGAATATAAATATTATACAATTACAAATTATACAAATAATTTCAAGAATACGTGCGTCTTGTTTTAGTTGTGTAACCCAGAGCCAACTGATGAGTGTAAGTTTTGTCGGCCTTGGTTTTTGATCGGACTGCAGCAGTGTCCAAAACCCAAGGATCCAGGCAGACCGAATTAAATCCAGGATGCAAAGTAATACATGCACTTGGTTCTCCCTCCTCCTCCATTTTCTCAATGCATCTCACTTCTTTGCAACAACAGGCACATTCTTGCCCTTTTACGACATTTTTGAGGGAACAGTTGGAGCATTTACACCTACAAAGAAATAATGATGCCTTTTAGTTCCAATGGGCTGTAGTCCTATTTTAAAGATGTTGCATCTGCTGAAATTAAACCGAACAATTGCCTTCGGTTCGGCCACGAACCGCAAACACCATAATTGTGAATACTTCTTTTAATATTTTTTCATGAAGAACTATTTAGAACACTATCGCTTTGTAACTTATCATGTCTCTATGTAAATCTTTGCTGTTTTCCGTCGCTCGCTTGTGTCTTCTTCCTCCTTTTCACGTGCAACTCGTTGTATATAATTTTTGGCCTCTTGTTCTGTGGTGAGTGGCTCAACACTGTCGACATAATAACACATCGACGAAACTAAAGATCCAAAGCTCAATTCTGAGCAATCAGTCATTCTCGGGGGAATTTCTGCTGTTTTCGTTCTTTGAATCCAAAGACATTGTTGACTTGTTGGGCAGTGCGATACTTTACGGATTTCTGGAGTTGAGGGAGTGACGTCACACTTGAAAACCGCGGTGCTTAAACAGCGGGCTCAAGTGATTCGCGATATTGTGGTGGTGGCGCAATTTTTCACCCAAAATGAAGACCGTTTTGTATAACTTATTTTACTCGCGAGGCGTTCATATTTGGAGGGATGTTATTTCAATCCTTAAGAGCCAATGTTTGTAAATATCGAAAATCCGGCGCACATCGCCTAATTTCGAATTTTTTTTTTATTTAGCCCAAATAACATCTGTGGTGAGTTATTTTCAAAAAACACATTGAAAGTTTCAACTGCGTTCAATTTTTTGAGAAATCGGAGGAAGTTTGAAAAACGAAATTTTGCCGTCAGCGCGCTTGCGAGACCAGGGGAAAATTAGATGTTTTCTACTCGCTCGTTCTGATAAACGTGCGCTTATATTTTAACGTGCTTCACATATAAAACAAAACAGCTCTTCGACTTTAACAGGAGCTTGTTTAAAAAAAGGTAACTTTTTTACCGTTGCAATCAACCATGCAAATACTGCGTGACATCGGAAGTCCCAGAAGATAACTGGTACGTTTAATTTTAACACGAGAATAAAACAGCCTTAAAGTAGATGCTTTTAACTATATTGTGTGAAAATTACAAACGCGGCAATTGAAAACTGACCCGTTGAGAGACCAAAATATAACTGGCATTTTGAGACCGACACAGTCAGGCAGTTGGACGTTATTGCGGCTGCACGTGGCTCTCGCCGATTCATAATTTATTTCACTGAAAATCAAATTATTATCGAAACAAACCTTTTGCTCGCTTCCAACTTAAAAGTTGGTAGTTATGATGGGATAATATTTGCTAATAACTGCTGCAAAATTTGCGAAAACCCATTTTGACCGGAATCTGCACATGCACATGCATTGAGCTGAGTCTTTTGTGTATTTGTAAAAAACTAAAAAAGGTGGATTTATCTAGCGACCTATGTGGCATACAAGTGCCCAAATTCTTGGCATAACATGCACTGAGCTGAGTCTTTCTAGGTACTATTACAGGCCATGATGCCGAAACCTAATTACATAACTACAAATCGACTTTCTGCGACGAATTTGCAGTACAAAGGAACAACTGAATATATTTTGATCGAATTGTTTGTTTTTCAAACTAGTACGTGGTTGGAAACAAGTATTTCCGACGACCGATTATTGTTTACATGTAGAACAAAATATATGCACAGGATGAATGTGAGCAAACATCGACCAAATCTGTACTAAACGTATCAATGGTTTTTTAAAACAACAGCAATTGTGTGATTGTAAACAGTATTAAAAGTAGCAAATACTCACCCGACTTTATCACTAAAAATGAAATATTTGAGTAGTTCTGTTGTTTATACACGCTCTCCAGTGGTGCTTGCCTAAAAGCAGTGTTGTTTGCTTTGTATTTTATTGAACAAAGACCGTGACCTCCAATATAAATATGTCGCAGTATAGTTTGTACATAATGCTGCCTTTATTTCGGCAAAGAAGTGATTTTACTCGCATGAAAATCAAGGAACATAACGCCTTTGTCTGAAGTTCAATGCAGTATTGTTGCAGTTTTGTAACAACACGATAGGGCAAGATTACGCATATAAGTTGAGTGCATTCGAAAATATTACCTAACAGCTTCTGCATCAAGTCTTTTTGTGCTTTACTTGAGAATGATCTAGAAAGGGTTAGGAAAAGAATTGCATCCTAGAGTCAGCGGCACAAACTAAACTGTGTGTCGATTCTTTAAGTTTTGCACTCGTCCAGCAACAAGCATCCATTGTTTGTTTCCATCATCAACATGCTTTTTTTGAAAAGATTGCTAGTCAAATACTGAATCAGAAAATCACTATTAATTCTAAGCACAATAACGCGCGTGACATTTATTTACTTTAACTGATCATGATATCAACAATTTTCTCATTAATACTTAGTTTGAGCTTATTGAGATGCTTTGTTTGCAGCGCCAATGTTTCACTAGACTTCATTCGCATAATTCATTCAAATGTATGATTGGTTGACTTTTTCGAATGGATCGTATCTGTAATTTTATTGGCGGGTTTCGATCCAGCTTTTCATGTTTTGAGAGTATTTAAATCAGTTGTATGAAGTGAACAATCATAACAGCGTTCAGTTCAAGATGGAAACGAGGAAGCGACCACACGAGCCTGGCTTTTATGCCAAGTATCCTTCTCTTCCTTCGGAGCGCCTGTCGAAAACCACGGAAGTAGTGCCCAACCACTACCTTGTTGAGCGATTGATCGCAAAAAGAGAAAGAGCTGGCAAGACGGAATTCTTTGTGAAGACGCTCGGTTGGCGTGCTGAAACGAACACTTTTTTTTCTATTATATTTGTCATTGTTGGATTTACATTGGTTGGTTTTTTACAGTGTTCTTGAATTTAAAACTATTTAAGGAAATTACAGCTTGTTGAAAATATATGCTAATTTGCAGATTAAAGAATAATATGATATATGAAGAAAGGCTGGGTAGATCGTGTATTAACGTGTATTGGAGGTATATAACGGATAACTAAACAAAGTCTTTTTCAGTGGGATTTGAGGGAAAGTTTGAAGAAGAGATGTCCAACCAGTATTAAATATGTTTGGCCAAAAGTGTCCATTTATTTGTAAAGGTAGTCTCTTTCTCATTGTCTAAAATATTCTAGTTTGGGAATTTGTTCTGCTACTTTACAACACCATATAAAATGTCTGGCTACCACTAAACAATGGTTAATTTGTGTTTTGTTTTTCGAAGTATCCGGCCTCAGACCCAAGGCAATTGGCATTTCTAAATTATATTGTTCTGGGACAACCTTGCATTTTTGTAGCCATGTTGTTAGTTTATCCCAGAATAAAGCAGTTTCTCTGCAGAACCAGAAAAGATCTTTAAGCCTTATTTTGTGAAGAAAGACGTTTGTTGCAATTCTTCTATGAAAATATTTAAACTGGAATTCTAGTAATCTTGTATTCTTGGTACATTGAAAAGCTAACTGGTAAGTTTCATCCCATTTCAGTTTGTTACTGTAGGAGATTTTGCAATCTCTGCCATTTTTCTTAGCTGTTTATGGGCTTGGTATTTGCTTTTAGAATTTGTTATATTTAAGGCTAGGGTTTTTATTGCTGAATTTTTATTCATGATTTTCAGCCTCCCAAGATACTGAACGCAAAGGTAAGCTTTTTCTGTTATTGCTTCTAGAGGTAGTTAAGAGTTTTTTGTGTTTCTGTCAACAATGGTTATGATAATATATATATCATAATGTAAGAATGACAATGATGATGATGATGTAATGGTGGTCGTGGTAATAAAAGTTGATGATATAATAATGACAGATTTTAATTTTTGTGATGATGATCGATGATCTTTTGATGGCAGGGATGATAGAGATAACTTCAACAAAAATAACTGATGGTTTCAAACCTTCAATTGTTAAAAATGCTACTAAGCTGTAGTAAATTTATTTATTTAATATTTATTTTATTTTATTTTAGATGATCCAATCGTGTGCTACCTGCACAAATTATCTCCCATTAACAAAAGTCAAAGGAACAACTCATACTTTGATGTCAGTTTACAAACAAAAGAAAAAAACATTCCGAGCAATATGTTTTTCACCAGAAAAACACAAAAAGGTTACGGCAAAATATGAGGCCACCTCACCAGTCAAAATCTCCAACTACGTTTTAAAAAGGAACAACTGGACAGATGAGGATGAAATCCACATCAATAGAGTCCTAAAGTCATTACGTCACGTTGCTATGACAGCGGGTTTTTCAGTTCTAAACAAACCAAGATGGCGGGCGAAGCGTGACGCTTTTCAAAAGCCTTTTGTTTTTGTCCTCTTGTACAATGCGTAATTAATGGTCCAGATATAATTCAAACACAAAACAAGTCAAGATAACGGTTTAAGCTTTTAATTTGGACCTCAATTAGAAGAGAAAAGAACCCGGAGAGCCAAGTTTTTGGGAAAGATTACAACCACAGCGGATTGGCATGGTGGAGTGTTTTCACCCCGACTGCCAACATCACTCCGAAAGCCATTCATGTCGCTACTTCGCTTTCCCAAACCTTAAAAAGCAGAAGGCATTATTCAATAAATGGAATTCGCTTATAAGGTAAATTTGAGTTTAAATAGAGCGTAAAATTGTTTTATTTCGAACTCATTTTTAGTCAAGACAACGAATACGGGGTTGAAAGGTTGAAAAACGTGGAAATTTTAGACTTCGATTTCGGATGATCTGAAAATATAATCTATACTATACTTTAATAATTTACTTCCAAAACATGTTCAAATTC
>JANSTQ010164789.1:0-10539 GCA_026167885.1 Bergia puertoricense
GTAGACCACGGTTTATCTCAAGTCGTGTGGTCCTTTGAACTCAGCTCTAAAACAAGAGATCCAACATCGAGTCAGTAGACCACGGTTTATCTCAAGTCGTCTGGTGCTTTGAACTCAGCTCTAAAACAAGAGATCCAACATCGAGTCAGTAGATCACGGTTTATCTCAAGTCGTCTGGTGCTTTGAACTCAGCTCTAAAACAAGAGATCCAACATCGAGTCAGTAGACCACGGTTTATCTCAAGTCGTGTGGTCCTTTGAATTCAGCTCTAAAACAGGAGATCCAACATCGAGTCAGTAGACCACAGTTTATCTCAAGTCGCGTGGTCCTTTGAACTCATCTCTAAAACAAGAGATCCAACATCGAGTCAGTAGACCACAGTTTATCTCAAGTCGTGTGGTCTTTTGCATTAAAAATACTTTATAAATACGCGTATTATTATAATAACTTTGTTGGAAACCGTACAACGTGCACTGCATAAGCCCTGGCAGTGAATACTTACGACAACATTCCAACATTTCAGGTTATTACAATTGTATTAAAGGGGCCCTCCGAGGGTGGTTGCTGCTGTCGCCTCAAAAAACAAGCCAATGGCTGTTTTTATACTAGAGGCGGATAATCCGTCCAGACGAATTATTCGTCTCGATCTACTATTCTACGTCTCCAGTATAAATACGGGACGAACTACGACAAGTACTGAAAGTGTGTCAAGACGTACAATCAAAGATTATGCGTCTTCACAGACGCACAACGGAGATAATTCGTCTGGACGGATAATGCGTCTTTGTGCCCGTATTTATACTCAGACAAATAATCAGACGCACTAAATAAGCTTGCCCAAGTTCGCCCAGACGAATAAATTTCCGTCTCTAGTATAAAAACAGCCAATGAGGAGAAATGTCGCTGTCGGTTCAATTTTTATTGATTGCTCCTGAAGTTTGTCGCCTATTTCTTAGGCCATGTCGCTTGTCGCATAAAAGCCTTGGAAGGCCCCACTAAACTTAACAGTTTTAGTTTACAATACCCTTCTTCAATTTTTTAATGATGATATTCGAGTTTTTTTTGTTAAATTCATTTTCGTAAACGAGAATCAGACGTATCCTGAGTTCTCAGACTCTTTCTAGCCAGTAGTGCTTGCTGCAGGCGGAGATCGGACGGCATGCACATTTACGTTATACGCTTCGGACACTACAATCTCACACACTACCATTCAGAGGATCGCAATAATTGACTCGGCACCCGCCCAGCACTGAGCATGAACCGTGCCCCATCCTCAGAATCTCACGCATGTACCATCCAGAGTATCAGAATTTGACTCGGCACCCGCCCAGCACTGAACTGTACGTGCCCCATCCTCAGAATCTCACACACGTACCATCCAGAGTATCGCAATAATTGTCTCGGCACCAGCCAGCACTGAACCATGCCCCATCCTCAGAATCTCACACACGTACCATCCAGAGTATCGCATTAATTGTCTCGGCACCAGCCAGCACTGAACCGTGCCCCATCCTCAGAATCTCACACGTGTACCATCCAGAGTATCGGAATGATTGACTCGGCATCCGCCCAGCATTGAACCGTGCCCCTTCCTCAGAATCTCACACATGTACCAGCCAGAGTATCGGAATAATTGACTCGGCATCCGCCCAGCATTTAACGGTGCCTAGCATGGGTACGGTGGTCTCAGTCGGGCTGTAGAAATGAATCCATGCAAGGTCAAGCCTCACCCTGACGTTCTCCCGAAGGATAACCGTGCCCGCCCAAGGACGGCTAGGACTAGGTACTAACAATTTTCATCATGTTCCATGTATGTCTTTCACAATACACAAAAAGCCAATTCTTTTCCATAATTATAAAAACTGAATCCCTTAAAACCCAATTTGTAAGGATAAACATATATTAATCGAAACAATTTAGCAACTTTTAAGTCTCAAGTTCCTGAATACGCTTCCTATTTCCATTGACAGGTTTTGTTTGCTAAGACTATTGAAGTAACCCACTTTTTAGGACGTAACTTATTATCAAAATTTAACAATTGATGAAATTAACGCGAAAATGGATTTTTCGCGTTAATTTTTTCTGGTTAATTTTATACACGCCTAAATTTACTAACCCATTAATTTAATCCCTTGGTAATTTAGTGGCCTGTACTTTTGTCCAAAAATGAAAAAAAAATAGGGTTAACGCAGTTCCTTGTGCGTCTTTAAAATGGCCTAGACATTGAAATGACGTATGAAACTAACGATTGAAATAAATCCTTTAATCTTATTAAACGTAACAAACATTTTATAGGCCGGGGACAACGACCAACTTGTAATAAGTTTATTTTTTAAGACAAACATAGCCAAGAAAAATCACAATTTTAATTTCCTCCGTTGTAATGTGGAATTTTCGAAAATCGCGTTAATTTCCTCCGCGATATGTAATTTTTTGAAATTCGCGTTAACTTTTTTTGGGTTAATTTTCTCATAGGTTAATTTCATCAATCGTTAAATTTTGATAAGGTAGTTGGACAATGTTTGACCCCAAAAACAACTTTTGTAAGAAAGATAAATCAAGTTTGTTTAATTTTTTTCCGCCGACGAACATGTTCACTCATTCAATTAAATGCCATACTATTGACGATCCTTTTTTTATATAGTTGCCCCATTTCGCGGCAAAAAGACATGCTTTTCTTTTCATAAGAGCAAACTTTATAGGAACAGCGAGGCTGAGATTTGCCCAATAATTAAGAGCAAGCTAAGAACAAGCTCAGGCTGAAGTTAACGATTTCAGTATTTTATTGAATGAAAGTCCACAGATAAAATTGTAAAGTTCATGACTACGTTCCAACCAAAACTGAATTTTTCTTTTAAACGGTAACATTAACTTCAATTAAAACATAACATTCAGTTAACACTACTTGTATAAGAGATATGTGTTTCCTACATTACTGTATTGTTTTCTACATCTAATCCAATGTGTGGAATAATCTGGAAATAAGACTGGTTCTTATAAAGAAAAAAGCGTGTGTAACGGACAGTTTTCTCAGTGTTCTTGACAAACAAAGTTTACTGATTGAATGAATCAGTGAACGAATATTTAAAAATGCTGAGAACCTTGTCAAAAGCCAACTTTTGAAGGTAACGGTTTGGTCTTAAAGCCAGAGGCTTATAACGCACCAACCGAGTGGAAAACCATTCCTAAAAACACACCACTCACTCTTTTCTGTGTGACTCGGAGTCAAAATGACTCAGTGTGTTTTCTTGTTTTTTTAAAAATTTTTATTAAAACTTCAGTAATAATCAAAACGTTTTCTGATAGCATGCTCCATCGCCGGAGTAATGGTCTTCGTATCTGGACTCAAGTTTCATACAAGAACCGAGTATCCATTATCATGCACGATGTTACATAACCTCGAATAGCTACATTACATCAAACTTTAAATAAAACATCAATGCATTTAGTCGTGTTGGTCCGTGCCATGCCCTGGGGTCATGTGACTCGGCGGACCACCCCCATCACGTGACCTGCACCACCTAAACAGACCAGTTTTACAAGTAGCGTGTCAATGAGCAGACAAAATTACGGATTACAAAATTGAATCTTCTTTTTTTAAAGATCAAGACTAACTAAGTTCAAAGATAAGAGTATTTATGTTTGTTGATCCGATCATGCATTCCAAAAGCGACACTGTGAACCTGTGCGATTTCATTAGATAGCGATGACCTTTTCGCCTTTCTTACTGTTTTGACGCATCCAAATGCGAAACATTATCCAATACTGGGGTAATATTGGCGTCGATAGCTCGACCGGATATGAGTAGAGCAGCTCACTTTACCAAAATTCCTTAAAAGTAGTAAGCTTTGTAGAGCGGCGGCACAGATAAAAGGACCTGTCTGACAAGCGAAGTTCAGTAACTTTTTCAATTCCGTTTTCTTATGAGTTCCGATTGGTTTAAAGTAATTCAGATCAACTGTTTCACCCAAAGTTTCATCCAAATAATGTCTTTGACGCTTGTGAAATCAGCTGATTCTGTGAAAACGAGAGTTGCTTTTTAAACTACTTTGTGTTTTATAGATGCCTGCAAACAAGAAGTACTAAAACCTCATCTCTGATTGGTTCGTAAAGTTTTGATGATATGGCTTAATTGCGATTTGAGTGAGTGATGCAACACAGAATGGCTGAACTATTTTGGGAAACAATGGCAACTCCACTTCATTGAAGAATCAGAAAGCATATATTATGCTTTAAATTACACTCATGTGTGAAATCTCTTTTTATTGAATACTGCTCATTTGTTTTGGATCAGAAGCCGTTAGAGCTGTACAGACGATTTCCACATACTCTTGACCCAATCTGAGTCGAAGCTTCAAGTGAAGGCGATGGGTTTGTTTTCATTTTCAAAATAAAGATCACAGCCGTTTTGACAGCTACTTGTCTGATTTCGTGCAGATATATTTAACTGTCAAAACTCTCGTGTCAATGTGATGAGTAAGCTTAATTTGATGCAGACAGCAGAGCTCTTTGAGCTTTATGTTTCAGTTAGAAATCATCTAGAACAAAAAATCACGAACCATAAAAGACACGTTACGCAAATCATTTCATTCATCGACTTAACCTCCAAGCAAAAAGTCATAGTTAATTTCTGTGCTTGTCGTTTTCATGTAGATCTTGTTGATTTCACCTTCCAAAATCATTTTTGATTGACAGCCAAGAATCGCGTTCATTTCACGTCACCAATCATCTCTCAAGTCTCTCCATCTCTGATCAATGACGTAAGCGCCTGTTTCACTGTGAAAGCAAGACCTGCAAATAACACGAACTCTGCCGAGCTTTTCGTATCTGCATCAACTCTACCCACTATGGTCGCAGTTCAGATCATAAAATACAAATTCCTAGGCAAACATTCGAGTTCTTCGAGCTATAACGATCTCCATTTCGTTTGATTCCAACACCTTCTTCGGCAAATGGTTACTGTTCCACTGTTTTGAATAAGCCCAGCCCCCGACCACGTGGTATATGAAAATTAGTTACCATAGAAATCTGTCGTTTTTGACACATGCATATAACAGAATGACACACCTCTTCAACCACGCATCTATTATTCTCTGTGTGTTATCAAAGTTCATCAGAAAACGCAGGAAGCAAAAGCACAATTCGAAGAACAGACGTTCTCAGTGCAAACTGACTCTGAGAGTGCGAAGATGTCCACAGCACTTGTCTCTGCTTTCTATGATGTCAACGAAGTGCTATACAAGGTATGTGTGATGGCTGTCGTGTTTTGATCGCGGCAAGAATGTAACTTTTTGATTCATTCCCCAATCTGCTTTGGCGACAAGTCTTTTGTGAATCTATTAATAACGCGATCACTGGATTTCTTTGCGAAACAAGCTCACGTAAACATGTTAATCATTTCTTAACTACAGAATAACAAAAATCTGATGAACAGTTCGCTCGATCAGAGACAGAGGAACGATCGAAGGCTTCTAAACCCGATTCCAAGAAGACATTCGGCATCATCGTCGAGACCGACGACAAATCTGATCACGCTCACAACAGCTCCGGCCAAAAATGGCAGGGAGAGATCGCTGAGTTTGAGCACGGAGGAAGATCGGCGTCGATCGGCCAGTTCAAGTCGTTACAAAACTGAACTGTGCCGGCCCTTCGAGGAAAATGGGACTTGTAAATATGGAGACAAATGCCAGTTTGCTCACGGATATCATGAACTAAGGCAGCTTTCTCGTCACCCAAAGTATAAGACGGAACTTTGCCGAACGTTCCACACGATCGGGTTCTGCCCGTATGGCCCAAGATGTCACTTTATTCACAACGCTGAGGAGAAACGCCCCTCTCATGGCTCTGGTAGCAGCCGTATCTCCATGTCTTCGCCACCACCACTCTCACCTCTGCTAAATGGACCGCCATCGCCGCCTTTTGAGCAAACTTCGCCCCTTCCAACTTCGCTAACTCCGCCGTCACCCTCTCCACTCTCGTTCTACAATGACGATAGTCCTTTGCAGAGCCCTCTCCAGAGTCCACTGCCTTTGCCGATGTCGAGCTCTCCACGAGTGAACAACGTGTTCACTTTTCCTTCTCATCCTCAAATACCTCCAGAATTTTCATCCCCTGTATCGCCATCAGCCGTGTCTTCACCGCGTTCGTTTGTGCCAACAATTTCTCCCATCAAACAAGAAGATGAGCTGTTGAAAGACGAAGACTTGCCTCCGAGCCCGCCAGATTCTCTCGATGGCTTCAATGACGCCAGACGCCGTTTGCCAGTGTTTAACAGACTTTCAGTGAACGAATGAACTCGATTGAACTGTTGTTTGTTACGATAATTTTGCAGGAGAACTGACGGTAGTTTGACGGCAAATCGAATTGCATACCAACTAAGTAAGTTACATTGTAGAAAATAATCTATTTTTATGATCAGAGCTTGGTACCAAGATTTATACGCATTTTATATAACAGCTATAGTTATTTATCGAAAAAACGATGAAAATTGTCTGGAGAATTGCAGTGTTAAACACAAAAGGTAATTTCCAGTTTAAGTTTTATATATATACTTTTTTATATTTGTTGAATCACTCTGTACATTGCAAAAGAGCTGTGAATAATTCAAAAGCTAAAATGATGTGGCTATTTGGGCTACTGGAGGTACAACAAATCCTCTCCTATTCACTATTTAATATATTATATTTATTTAACTTATAATATCAAGCAATAAGTACTATTTTGTTATGAAAAATTTCAATGAAATCCATATTTGTTGCAGTCAGGTCATAGAGTAGTATTAATATATCTATCTATTTACTTCACACGAAGATCTCAATTCTAAATGGTGGTTAATTTATATAATTTCGCAGTTTGGATGCCGTTGAGTGTATTTTTCTGCGAAGACCTGGTTCTTCTATTAAATTGTATAGAGCCATGAGAAGGAAATAAACTAGCTTTTTGTGAATTTAATTCGAGTTGATATGTGGTTTTTAATTGTGCTAGAAATAGCGCCACTCTTTGTGTTGCGACGGGTTTGCCAAGAATCGGATCAAGTACACGGTTTCAGTTTACAAGCTTGGCTTGTGTTTTCAAAACTTGGGCCCCAGCCAAAGCAGCGGGAAAGCGAAAAGCACTGCATGGAATGATTTGTTTGGTGGCAAATCAGATTTCTGCAGCCAATGGCTGTCAAGACTCGTTGTGCAATAACCTCGGGCGATGACTGACAACTCTTTGTCAATACGCAGTGATTTTTCGCTTACTCCGCTTGAACTTATTTAGTTGTTCTGCTGGCAAAATTAAATTAATATCGTTACTGCCTCGCAGTTTAATTCAGGCGTGATCGCATGCTGGATGTTGGTTTGAGCGGAAGTGAGTTCTCGAATGTTTGCTTGCGTCAAGACGTGAGGGAGTCACCCCGGTGTATTTCACGCACGAGTGAGCTGATAGTTTTATTCGTGATTGCTCGGCATGCCACCAGACCTTCGTATCAAAGTGCTCAAGAATGCCGTTTTTCGAGTGAAAAGCACCCACAGTATTGTTTTTGCAAACTAATCGCGACAAAGCGAGCTGTTTACATTGTAGTAGCGCCTTTTGAAGCTAGTGTAGAGGTGTCGAACTTCGCACCTCCATTGAACGGGAAGCACACGAGACCGAGACGCCGCTATTCTAAATGGATTTTGCTACACCAAAACGTAATTTGTTATGTTTAAAGAATGGAAATTTCGTCCGCGTTTTTGCTGTTATGATTTTGTTTTGACTGGCGGCCTTCTCAGATGATTAATCGTGTGCGATCAGGCAAGAATTATTTGTCAAGGACAATTTGGGCACAAACAGAGTCCGTAGTTTCCCAAAATTTGGAAAGATCGAGCTAAAAATTACGTACTCGTCTTTGTGCTGCGTAATCGAATTTGTTGGGGCAAAGTGTTTTCAGTTTCAAGACAATTTTGTACTCAACTTGAAGCATTCAGTATTCAAATGGTCTTCGTGATCAATTACGGAAAAGATCAGCGATTGTGGCCTGACATTTGTGAGTGATAGAAAACTGCTTGCTGTCCAAAAGAGGAAGGTTAGAGAATTCCAAAAGAAGCCTTTTGCCCTAATCGCTTCCTGTTTGAAGTTTTGTACTGGATTTGTTGTTATATTGATTGTTCATGTTTGTTGTCACGTATTCAATTCAAAACCGCCCCACATTTTAAAAATACGTCCATGCGATTATGTTGTAGACACATACAGACTGTTAATAAATCGCGTGTGATTTGTCTCACCAGACAAAACACTCCATTTCGCTTGAAATATAACAGCACTCCATTCAAGTTCCACGATGAGATGTTTGTTTTACTGTATATTCCATCGTGATATTGGGAGCACAAAAATAGCGGGTTTTCATACTTTCTGCATTAGTAAACATTCAGTCGCTGGATCGTATGACAAAAAAGCTTTGTTTTGAAAAGCGGTCAAGATATTAGTAAAGTCAGTCTCGATGGAGAAAATATTCAAATTGCGTAACAGAAATTAAGGTACGTGTTACCAAACAAAATCATTATACACTGTTTTAATAAACGTTTTCAGCTGTCTGAGTTTATAATAAACTGTCGCTGTGCTGCACTGTTTTGATAGCTGCTCTTTCCGCAGGGTTTACAAAGCAAAACATTGGCATTACAATGCCATGCACCAACTGCTCTTACACCACAGGGAGTTAATTAGATCGGAAGCCCGCAGAACAGGATTTGTTTGATTGAGTTTACAAACTGATGGAGCAAAACACTTTTCGCTTTCGAAAACTTTCTACCATGTGATATTGGACCATTATGTTTTCAAAACATGTATAGGTTTGTGAGCTGTTATTAATTTATTTAATCTATGAATAAAAAAATCTTTTTCTCTGGGTATATCTTCCCTAATGATTTATCAACTTGTTTCATTCTGTTCTGTCACCTCACCTATGACAAACAATATCACTTGTCTCCTCTCTGACGACAGTCCTTCCAAGCATTCTGTCTGCAAGATGAGCAAAGTGATATTTATAGAAACAGATTCGCCAGGGCCTTATCGTTAACAGATACTCCAGTCTCACTGTTCACTGCAATTTGTTGGAAAGGGAATACGAACCAGCTCACATGAAGTGGAACGGAAATCCAAGAATAATTGAGAAATGGCCGGAATTATTTGGTAGACTGTTTTTTTTAAAAAAAAAAACTTTGTTTTTATTATCAAACTGAATTATGTTGATTTACATAGGAATACAAAAATATTTACATAATTTCTTTAGTTAAAAATACAAAAGCTTATAAAATTGCAAAATATTTCAAAATGATTGTTGAACAGAAAAATGATTGCAGAAAACTGTTCCCATCTCTTGACGTTATAAATATCACGTGTTGTGTATTGAATTTAATAAGTTGAAGTACTTTACTAATGTCCCAATGGCACTTCAACTTGAATAACTGTCTATTTATTAGTGCTGCGCGGCCAAATCTTAGTATTTATAACTTACTGTTTTAGAAGTCGTACTTCAGTCGATTTTAATTCGATCGAACTTAATTTTACTGTAAATCCACGTTGAAATTGAATTATAGAAGTCTGAAGGGTTTATTGCGTACACATGTTATAACTCCCGACAAGTTTTAAAATCACTGTTTGTTTTTTACAAAATTTGCTGCCGGATTAAATTCGACTGAAGTATGACGTCAAAAACTGGCCTTAATGTGCACTATAAACGTTCCTGACTTCTGATATGTTATCGTTCCGTGCTAAGGCGAAAGGAGAAAGAAAGACTTAATTCAGTGAGAAAAAATAAAAACAAAATTAGTTCGAGAATCGAACTGGATTGCTGCGCTTGTCCGCGGTACACAATGCATGTGCAGACCATTTTGAACAAAAACAAAACAAAACAGAAGGAGAGAAAGCCAAAACCTTAATTGTGACGCCGTCCAGGCTCGAGTAGGAATTTAATTTAATTTATCTGAAAGCAATAAACGCAAACACAAGGATCAACATTTTCACTTTTTCTTTGCGCTCGCTCATGCATCGCGAAAAAAGAACACAACGTATGCGCAAGTTTTTGCCTACGCCGCGATCAAAGAAGAAAGACAGATGGGATTCTTTTTTCGGGGTTGTTATTTTGGCGAACTCCACCTGCAGTGTTCCTCCAAGACAGGCGTTTTGTTCTACTGTTGGAAAATACCCCACCCCTTCCCAGAAAAAACGTAGTCTATTATTTATTTCGTTTAGTCTATTAAACGAACTTTTCTACTCTGTCACTGATAGCTGTTGTCGGACCCTGGCAAGGTGTAATTTGTTGAGAGTATTTGAACTAGGAAGGAAGGAAACAAAGATAGATAGAGGGATGGACGGTGGATGGACGGAGGAATAGAAGGATGGAAGTATGAGATGGGAAGAGGGAGGGATGGATGGATGGACCGGATAGGCGGAAAGAGGGATGGACGGAGAGAGGAATGGAGGGAAGTATGGAGGGAGTGAGCTAGAGGGATAGGAGGAGGGATGGTTGGATGGATAGATGGATGGATGGATGGATGGATGGATGGATGGATGGATGGA
>JANSTQ010164811.1:0-10539 GCA_026167885.1 Bergia puertoricense
ACATAACAAATACAGTTTGATTAGCCTTTTCCTGACTTTTTTCCAGACCAATTATAAAGTTCCAGACAAAGTGAAATAACAATTCATATCCTAACTTGCCATCCAGCCTCTTCTTTGGCTGACATACATGTAACTCCCTTTTATATAAACGGTTTAATTTATCAGATAATGTATGTATCTGGGTTGTCCCTAATGGCCAGCAGCCAGCAAAATTAACTTGATAGCTACTTGACTGAGTCATTTCTGCCAGCTACTTTTTTGAAGCAAATAATAATTTATTTAAGTTTTGTATTAGTGCCAGTCAGCTATATAATCAGCTACTTTCAGAAGTTTGCCATCTACTTCAAGAATTAGGGACACCCCTGATGTGTGCTACATGTAACATCAACACAAAACTGCAATTACGGTAAACAATTTAACCCATTCCTGGGCTTTTTTATCTCCAATATACCAGGGGGTAATCAGCCCCCCTCTTTAACTTCCTTACTATAACAGTTAGGCACGGTGCAAACTTTATCCTGGGCTTTTTTATCTCCATTATACCAGGGGGGTAATCAGCCCCCCTCTTTAAGTTCCTTACTATAACAGCTAGCAAGGTGCAAACTTTATTTTGGGCTTTTTTATCTCCAATATACCAGGGGGTAATCAGCCTCCCTCTTTAACTTCCTTACTATAACAGCTAGCAAGGTGCAGACTTTATCCTGGGCTTTTTTATCTCCAATATACCAGGGGGTAATCAGCCCCCCTCTTTAACTTCCTTACTATAACAGCTAGCAAGGTGCAAACTTTATATTGGGCTTTTTTATCTCCAATATACCAGGAGGTAATCAGCCCCCCTCTTTAACTTCCTTACTATAACAGTTAGCAAGGTGCAGACTTTATCCTGGGCTTTTTTATCTCCAATATACCAGGAGGTAATCAGCCCCCCTCTTTAACTTCCTTACTATAACAGCTAGCAAAAAGTAAACTTGCACACTTAATTAGTCGATAATGTGTCTTTCAGTAATTCAATATTGCCACCATCTTGGATTTTTACTCTATTACTAATTATCACTACTACTAATAACAACTTACAGTAACTATGCTGGGTGACAGTTATCTCCAATCCTATCCAGATTTGGAGGGAGGGGTGGGTGTTCAAAGTGCATGTGGCATATTCATACCTCTCTAATGTCAGAATTGCAATTAAAGATTGACTTTTCCTAGAATATATTAAGGAACATTTTTATATTCAATTTGTGCTCATTAATCAACATGTTTTCATGAAGACCAGTTTCTGAGTGACAGGTCATAATTTTCTTAGGTTTTTCTCATAATTATAATTTTATGATGATTGCTTGCTGTCTAATTGTATTTTTTCCAATTAAAGTCCATTCCAAGACAATTGTTTTATTACATTATGTAATGTTGTAATGAAACTAATCAATTTAATGTCGCTCTATTCAAGGCAAACATTGATTTATTCAATTAGCTCATTCAACAAGTTTGGTTTAGCACTAACACATCTAACACTATCGAGGCCCTGTAAGGGGGTTTCCTGTATCGCCTGTCTGTATATTTCAAGACTGAGTGTGTCACAGTTTCAGGACGTCTGTGTGTCGCTGTTAGTATTTCATTTGAGCAGCTCATCGTTTGTCACTACTTCATGGCTCTTGTGTCACCATTTCAAGGCTCTGTCGCTTGTCGGAATTTACCCCTTATAGGGCCCCACTATTGGGCCAATGGGACTTTTGACCATACTCCAGTCCCAGGAACTCTTAAAACACCTAGTTTGAACGGGGTTAAGAGCAGTCTGCACTTACTCTTTGAGGTAAAATTTTGTCAGCCATCTTCTTTTTCCTAAAAACAAACAAAAAACATTAAGCTACAATATATAATTATTAGATACCGACACATAGCAATTTAGAATCAGTAAGACATTGTTAAAAACAGTCTGAACATGAAGTAGCACAGAACAGTCATATATTTTGTATTTTTTAACAAGTTTACCATGGATCTTATGACAAATTCAAATGTACTTTATTTTTCCATGACTTTTGTTTACATTCTTAAATTTCCATGACCAAAACCAAAATTTTATCCAACTTTCAATGACTTTTCTAGTTTTTAAAATTCCTTGACTTTTCTAGGATACTGTGGCAAAGATTAAGATTCATTTGGGAACATATGGTATATATGGTATATATATATAGTGGTGAATTACAAAATTATAGTGCTGACAACAATTATTAATTTCTTGGTTCATTATGCTGAACCTAGCTCTAAGATGTCTTTCTCCCCTCCCCCAACTTCAGTCTAATCTACCTTTTACTTCTTGACTTTGCATCAGGCCTTCCACGAGCACGCTCCAATGCTGCAGCAGCTCCTGATACAATTCCTACCCTAGGAACCCCCCCAGAGTAAGGATGTACACCAGACGTTCGCTGCATTTGCATCGCCATGGCAGCACTTGCAGAACCTGTTGGGCGCTGTTTGATAGAGTGATTACAGAATATAAATATTTAGCAATATGTTAAAACTGAAATGCATCTGGCTGAATCAAGGTAATCTATACTGCCAGGAGTGACACTGAAAGATATAAGGAGAAACTCAAGAGGATCTTCTCTCTGCAGTTTTTTTCAATTTTTTTTTCCAATTTATCCACAGAGGAGGTTGTTTAGTTAATATGACCCAAAATAGTAAAGTTAGTACTGTAACACAATATTTAAATATTACAAGGCAGATTATTAAATAAGGCATAGTTCATTCTAGAATATAAGCCCAGACACAGACAAGTACAAGGAAAACAAGTGTGAATTGAGGTGACACAGGCACACTTAAGTGAAAAATTCATTTGTGCCTTCCTGACAAATTAATTTCAAAATTTTCCAGGGAAGCAAGTCAAGACTTCCCTCCCAGAAGCCCACACATGTACTGTACTCTGTTGTCAGTGATCAATATTTAGGCTGCTAAAACTTGGGGTCTGTCAGGGTGGTGCAGTGGCAGAGCACTTGCCTCTCACCAATGCGACCCAGGTTCAATTCCCGGCCAGGGAAGTATGTGAGCTGGGTTTGCGGTCCTTCTCCAACGTTGGGAGGTTTTCTCCTGGTACTCTGGTTTTCTCCTCCATCAAAAACCACTACTTACACCAACATCTGAGCAGTTTCAGGATTAGCTTTGCTATTTGAAACTTAATAAAGATTTAAGTTAAAGTGTAGTTAGTTGGAAATAAACGTAAGATTCAAGAAATGTTATTACAGGAACACTTGCAGAATACCCCTGCAACTATATTTACTCTTGAAACTATTGCACACATTTAGTGTTACAGAAGAGATGTACAGTAATGAATTATAACAAATGGCAGGGTATTCTGCAATTTATCCATACCACTTCCAGAACAGGACTGGAGGCAAACTGTAGCCGTAGGTGATTGAGTCAGAGACAGGGGAAGCGATTTTAAGTTGAGGAGTTGATAGGCAGGTTGCTGAAGAACTTAAAAAGGCAAAATAGGGTTTTGTAAGTAAAACATTGTACTTTATATGCAGGGCAATCAACTTTCTGTCGTCTCGTCGTCTGAGACTTGTTATTTCAGCTTGTGGACGAGTAACTTTGCTGAAGCACTTGTCCGCACAGACGAGCAGAATTTATACATGTAGATCAATAATATATATATCATGCAATAAAATTATAAAATTCTGTTGTCCAAAAGTCGTCGTAGCTGTGCGTTTGTTTTTATATCCTGGAGGCTCGAAAGATATCCGCTTCTCACAACGAACATGCTTATTGGCACAACTCTTCACGGTATGTGCACACTGCAGTCATTACGTAATTCAAAGTGTGACTAGCTTGTGGCACGTGATTTGAACAGTGGTGAGTCTTTCGCTCTCATCATGGCACATGGCCACGGTCATAGGTCAAAGAATTTGTTTGAATTGTGGAAAACACCTCAGAATTCATCCAAGCGGAAATACCCTGAGAACGTCAACGGACAAGCTAAGAAAATCTGCAGCAGCCAACAAGAAAAAGATTCAGGCCGAGTATGAAAATTTTAAGAAAGCTGGAAAACAGCCTTTCCATGGGTCATTTACAATACAGAAGCTTGTGAAGGTGGTGAAATGTATTGCAAAGTTTGCAGACAATACCCAGAGATTGCAGACAAAAATAGCTGCCAAGTCACTGGCGTAAAGGGAAACTCAGCCACAGGCTTTCAGCGAGATACTCTCACAAGCCATAATAAAAGTGGTCAATACATTCTTTGTGTTGAACGAATGAAGAATGATGCGAAACCTGAAAGAGTGCCACTAAGGAGAATCAGCCGAAAGATAGATCAAGCTTCAGCCACAAGACTTGAAAAGCTGGTCAACACTGCTCACTACGTAGCAAAAGAAAATTTGGCAATGGCAAAGTATCCATCCACGTGCGATTGCAGGAGAAAAATGGGGTTGATCTCAGGGATCACTACAAGAGTGTACATTATTGCTGGCAGTTTGTAGCTGTAATTGCTGAAGCGGAACGGAGCAGCATCTGTGACTAAATTGTTGAAGCAAACTTTATGACCATTTTGGCTGATGGAAGCACCGATTCTGGAATGTTAGAGCAAGAAAGCGTATTTGCACGGTATATTGACAAGAATGGTAAAGTGAAAGCAACCTTGGTTGACACTGTGGCTCTTGAATCTGGGACAGCAGAAGGTAAATAATTTAATTTCCTGTTTTACTTATAGAGCTGCCATTCACCAACTTCGAATATAACATTTTGCCAGCAAGATTTACTAAAAAAGGTAGAAAACATTTAAAATACTTCTAGCCCACCAAACAATCTCAACTCAGTTTTGTTAGTTGGTATATTTTAATTTTTGCGCTTTGGCCTACTAATGTAATGTATTCCTTTTAATTTTGATTGTAGGAGTTCTGCAAGGTATTGACAAGGCATTGGCATGTGTTAACGTGGATGAAGAGGTCCAGAACAAGAAGGTTGTAGGCTCCAATTTTGATGGTGCATCAGCGATGATGGGTAGTTGGTCAGGAGTTGCAATTCGATTAAAGCGGAGAATTGGGGACCATCATGTTACCATTCACTGTGTTGCCCATAACCTGGAGCTCACCATTTCCGATGCAATTAAGATTTTACCGTATTATGAGAAATTTCAGGACACCATCAAAGGAATTTTCAAGTATTACTTCTATTCGCTGAAAAAGAGAAGAGAACTGTCTCATGTCAGTGAACTTTTGGAAGAAGATAAAGTTCACTTTGGTGGCGTGAAGATAATCCGATGGCTGGCAAGTCAGCACAGGGCCCTGCAAGCGATCCAGAAGCACTACCCAACCACTGTTTCTCACCTCGAGAACACAGCTAGTGCCAGCAAAGGGGATGATGGAAACAAAGCGAAGAAGTATGTACATGATATTAAGTCCGAGAAGTTTGTCAAGCTATTGCACTTTATGAATGACATTATTGCAGTCCTTGCAAAACTTTCAGAACAATGGGCTATTTGTTACCAAGATAGTTAGCAAGATTGAAAAGACTAAATTGTAGCTAGATGAGGTAAAGGACGGTGGAGAGTGTTTTCCTCAAACTACAGTGAACAAAGCCATGAGTTTCGCTGTGGTAAGAATGCAAGCCAGGTGGTCAAGCTGCTAAATCCTGGTGCAGACACCACACAACTATTTCACAGTATTGCAGCCAATGTCAGCAAGTACATTGATGAACGGTTTCAGTCTCTGGAATCTCCTCCATTCTCCAGCTTCCGCGTGTTTGACTGCAGGTTTTGGCCAAAAGGCGGGAGAGAACTTACCAAGCATGGGAATGATGACATCAGAGCTCTAACTGACCAGTAGCACAGAACAGTCATATATTTTATATTTCTTAACAAGTTTACCATGGATCTTATGACAAATTCAAATGTACTTTATTTTTCCATGACTTTTGTTTACAGTCTTAAATTTCCATGACCAAAACCAAAATTTTATCCAACTTTCAATGACTTTTCTAGTTTTTAAAATTCCTTGACTCTTCTAGGATACTATGGCAAAGATTTTCGCAGTGTGTTGCCTCAGTCAGCTGAAGAAGGTACCATACTTGATCAGTGGCTGGATCTGAAGCTTTTGATTTCAGCACAGAATGTTTCAAAGCCCCAAGATGTGTACAGCTCCCTTCTGGGAAGTAAGCCAGAAAATTTGCAACAAATTCTCTTGCTGGTTGAAATTATGATGGTCTTGTCTGCCTCAACAGCAGCATGCGAAAGATCCTTTTCTGCTATGAATATGATCAAGACAAACTTGAGGAAAAACATGAGGCAGGACAGTCATTGCAAGATTTAATGGTTGTTTCCACCTGCACACCAAGTGTAAAGGAGTTTTCCCCAGACCGTGTTGCTGAACAGTGGCTTAACACTGGCGCACACAACAAGCATTATGTTAACTATGTCTAAACTCTGAACAGTTTCCATATTAGTCTAGAGTATCCATAATGGCTATGTCCACTGGAGTTGTTCTGTCAGTGCAAGTGTGACTGAAACAATTTCGTTTTGGCATCATGTTGCTTTGTCAGCTGGAGTAGCCTAGTTACAGCAATTGTTTTTGTTAATCATTGCTCATGTGAGCAATGCATGTTGTGACTTCTTGTTGTGTGACCAACAAACTTCAGTTCTGTTACTAAATTCAGGACTTTCTCCAAAGAGTCAGAGACATGTTTGTTGGTATTTTATGTTTGTGTTTGCACTCTATGCTCTACTCTAAGAAAAAAAACTATTTATTATATTTTGTTAACATTATACTGGACAAGTGCAATTTCCCTTCAGACAACTGAAACTTGAATCTCACTTGTCCAATGGACAAGTGGAAAAAAAGAAAAGTTGATTGCCCTGTATATGTGCCAAAAGTTGGGGGCTCTGAGCTTTCCCCCCCCCCCTTCCCCCCTATTCCTACCGGCTACGACCTTGGAGCCTGTGATATACGATATTCCAAATTCTAATTAAAAATATGTGACTTTATGAACGTTGATTCGTATTAAATTACAATTTCTAAAAATTTAGGTTCAATATCTCCATTTTATAACGTCACTAATTTACTACGGGCTGTATCTGTACATAATAATTTGTATGATATCCTCCATCCGGATTTTTCAGCTGAATGATCTTCATCTTACTCTTATCTTTGTACTCATCGAGATTTGACAACGACCGCTCGCGTTCAACGTCAATAGACTTTCTTCTATCGCCCATACAAAACCAAGTATTACAAATAAATTACAAAGTTATAAATTTATATTACCGCCATTCCATATGGGGACTGCTGGAACTGCGATCTCTGAAACATAGCGGCTTGTTGTGGATTCCCCGCCATCTTTTGCATGCTGCTCGATGCTGGAAAGCGTGCCGCCATATTGTTCAAAACACAATACCCCCAAGATGCTTTGGGAACGGTTCGGAGAGTTGTCGGACATCTTCGGAGATTCTTCGGCGGTCTTCAAAACGTCTGTCAAGGAAACGAGATGCGCAAAATAAAATAAACGCAGGACTTAACGGTACACGATAGACAAAAAAATGAATCTTTTATTCCTGGTAATCGCCATTGTCGGATATCTAGTGACCGAGGTAGGATTTACAAAATATTTTTCTCCTTTTAGCGTTGTAACTTTGATCAGCACTTGCGAGATTTCGCGGGAAATTCACGCCTGGAATCAAAACAAATTACACGCCACATTTCCTTCGCTGTTTTTTACGCATGCAGGATCTGGTCTAGTCTTTGTGTCAAGTTCATTATTGAAGCATTTAGTATATTTAATAACTATGTTCCATTGGCCAACCAGTAGACCGCAGATCGCCCAGTACTCTCCACTGCCACTGACTGTTCAAAAAACATTAGCCATTTAGATGCTAGAAGTAGAAGGTCATAATTTGACTTCTTAATTAAGAAAAGGATTATGTTTCGTTGAAAATCATTTCCCCAGATCGTAACTTGTGCTACTGCTTTCACTTCTATTAATCTGTGTTTATCAGTTTGTAGGTATCTTATTCATAAAAGTTTGCTCAGACACAAAAGATGAGTCGAATGTTGGAAAACAAATTAAAGTACTGCAAGTTTTGTTTACATCTCTGTCTGCATCTTTTTTATGAAACTGTTCGATGTAATATTGTGAGTGAAAACTGAATGTCACCAGTTTTAGTTACTGTAAACTAAATAGATGTAAAAGAATCAGAGGGTAGTCATAATGTTTAGGCTGATCTAAAATCATAAGAACGTGAACACTGGAACGAAAGGAGTTCTTAGAATGCCGTCTATGCCTTCTACATTATTTATTAAATTTAAAAGACATGCCACTGTAGTGATAAAGTGCATCTGCCAAAACTAAACCTGATCCTAACCCTAAACTGTAAGCCTAACACTAAACCGTAAGCCTAACACTAATCTTATCGCATCAAAGTACGCTCAGGAGACATGCCCTTCCAACTGACATTAGGTGTGATTGAAGTGTACTGTATTTCAATCATGCATGCATGTTAATGAAATAAAAGTGACCAGAAAACTTATAAATTTGTTATGCAAGGTTAACCTTGGTGTAAAAAAGTTAGAAATTCCAAATGTTTTGTTAAGTCACTTGAAATTATCACTTGTTTTTGCATTGACCTAGCTTCAACTTCACAGAGCTTAAAAAAATTAAATGCATTTAGCAAGTGAGATATGCTGTCTGTATAGGACCGCCAGTAATGGATGGTTGAATAGTTTTTGAAAATTGTTTAACACCAAACACTAAATTATCTGACAGCTACTCTTCAGTTAAAACAAGTAAAAACAATACATACCAGTATTTAGTTGACTATTAATATGGGTTTTCAACACCTGGTTGAAAAGTTTGGACATTCTTGGTCTTTTCAAAGTTTATTTCTGTACTTTACCAGATCAACAAAAGGTTGATTAGTTGTTTTTGTTATATGACATGGCAATTTAGAGTGCAATTACCCACCTAAACATTAAGTGCAAATACGGCACATTACTTCACATTTATTTTAACGAGTTTGACGGGTTCAAACCGGTTCAGTGGTTGTGACAGTTGCTGTTTGACAGAATCGAAGTTTTTGCAGTTGTAACAAGTTTTAATTTACTCTGTTATAAATCACTTCATATATGTCATATAATAAATTATAAAGGCTTGAAAAAATAAAACTGACTCATAAAAACAACCAACCATATTTTACAACTTTCTGCTGAATAATTAACTAACCTAATACATTTATTGCTTCCATAACAGAGTGCTGCCTACACAAGATGCTCTTATAGTTACTATGACAGCTTCTACCGCAGTTATCGGACGAAATACTACTCGTAAGTGCTAATTAATTTATTATAAAGGGTATTTTAAGCTCAAGCATGTAAAACTAATTAAGAATTATCAAAATAGACATTGTAGTGTATGTGGGATTCCTGTGGCATACATGGGTTTCCTGTGTGCAGGCCTCGTGCAATTGATCAAGTACAGCGAGCAGTTGTGTGTGTGTGTGTGCGTGTTTCGTTAGCTCGTTTTGTAGCCTTTGTAGCTTACTCCGGACACTACAGACATTAAAGTCACTGCATGATTAATAAAATATGAATACGGAATTGTTTCTTCTCTATCCAACTTAACATTACACACTATAACTTGACTCACCCTTGCCTGCTCCAATATTAATTACCATTGAAATTGTAATTGCCATAAATGATCTACCTTATTATTAGGAAATTAACAGTGCATGTTAACAACACGAACAAAATGTAAGTGTAATAAAATTAATGTAAATTTTCAAAAAGTTATCTTTAAATACATTTAATTTACACGATCTCCTGTGTGGTTTGTGTTTGCATGCATTTAATTAATGTGAATTTCATGCTTGGTGTGTAATATTTTCTCAAGCAAGGGAACTTGAGGTTTAATACCAATAAACAATATTGTAACAACTAGTTATACCAACAAAAATGTTTTAATTAAATTATATAAATAAACTGTAGAATGAATCCATGGGTCCATTCGAAATTTAATTGTAAATGATGATGTGCCGTCCAATTCCAAAGGAGAAGTAAATGAAATGTAGCTTCAGTTAACTTTGCAGGAAATAAAGGTTTCTTAAAATAACGATGCTGACAAATAGTGTGCTTATAATTAACAATGATGCACATTAAAGTACATGAAATTAATGCAATTTTTTTAAATTTTCATTAATAACATGCATTGTTAATTTCCTATAGTAAGGTATTAAACACCTGGGCCTTCCAAGCATTTATTGAATTCCCACATTTTTAGGGAATGTTTGTTTGATATGAGGTGTTTATTAGAGAGTGGGCATTTCTTAGATCTTCTTAGAACTTATTTTATCAACTGATGCAGCAATGCATGTAAGAGTACACAGGTAATGTTAGTACGTATACCAGGGGGGTTCAAATAACAGATACGGTGGGGATATTGGGGATCTTGTGTAGGATAATTCATATTAGAGAGAGAGAGGGGGGGGGAAAGAGAGAGAGAGAGAGAAAGAGAGAGAGAGAGAGAGAGAGAGAGAGAGAGAGAGAGAGAGAGAGAGAGAGAGAG
>JANSTQ010164821.1:0-10539 GCA_026167885.1 Bergia puertoricense
TACTACTACTACTACTACTACTACTACTACTACTACTACTACTACTACTACTACTACTACTATTACTATTACTACTAATGCTACTACTACAACAACAACAACAACAAAAGTTTTGTACGATCGTTAAAATTTGTTTCAAACCGTTTAGAGCATTGTCTCAAAGTTTTCGAACAATTTGAAGGTTTTCAGGAAATTATCCGAAAAATATGTTATAACGATTTTCAAAAAAACTTTCCAAGTTTCCTAAAACCGTTAACAAGTTTTAGACAGCTTTTTATGTTTCCAAAATGGTCAGTTATCCTTTGAACTTTTCGCATATTTTCTTAACCGAAGACACAGACTTTGGATAAGTGAATTATGCATTACTTCGTATAGTTTTCGGTTCAAGATTCCAGACTTTTCATTCAAGGTGTCTAAACTTACTTTCGCAGTTTTCAAAGGTAGTCTTCTCTTTATTTCGTATCAACTAAATAACAAGACAGTTTCATTGCAAGTTCACATCCAGCTCAGCTATTGATTAACTGATTGTAGTTGTATTTGTATAAGGTCTGCTTTTAACAGAGAGCTCTATAACGAGTTGATATTCAGCTCGGTTATTAAGGACATTAAGCAAGTGATTGTTGTTGTGTTTGTATAAGATGGTCTTCTCTTATAACAAATTCATATCCAGCTCAGTTGCTGATCAGCTGATCGTAGTTTCGTCTGTATAAGGTATTTTTTTAACGGACAGCAATATAAAGAGTCGCTACTAAGCTTAGCTACTGATCAACTAAGCGTAGTTTGATTTGTATAAAAGGGCATACCTAATTGGTATCAGCTCAACAGACAGGTTTAAAAAGTTTATGTCAAGGTCAGTCATTGACCAAATGATGGTATACAACCTAAGCACGAACCCATATCGACCACTGTAACCAGAAATCTATTTCAAAGTTTTAAAGCAATATTTCTCAAACTCAACTCCATGGTTTTTAATTTTTCTTTGTTAACAAGAAAACAAAAATAAAAAAGGGAAAAGTAAGTTTTACCAGTCTCTAGTATACTATCCTAAAACTTAGTCAAACTTCAAGGTATTCTTAAGCCAAATCGTTTGACATTTTTTCTCGACACTGACAGGAGTTTTGTTCGAGTTACCACAAGTGATAGACAGCGTTGGGAACACATTTACTTCTCACGGAGTAAACGAAGACAGAATTACGTTGGTAAAGGGAGACTTTCTCCAGCCTCTCCCTTCCGATCTTCATCCCGATGCAGTGATTCTGAAGTCAATTATCTCAACCGTGACGAGCGATCATCTGCAGACGATAGCAGGAAATATCCGCAAAGTGATGACAGAAGGAGGGAAGCTACTTGTCGCCCAGAGTACAGCACCCGATGCATGCGATAACGCGCACAATGAAACCAGTATGGGTTATCAACCAGGTTTTTTTGCTATTGAAGTCATGGCATTCTATGATAGTGGAAAAATTGACACAGTCGAGGGCTGGAGAGAGTATTTAGAACGAGTAGTGGTTCCACAAGGGTTTAGAATAAACAATATTTTTCGAACGATTGGAATTTTAACTCTCTACGAACTGATAGCTGTTTAACAGACCATTGGTGTCATATTTTTCACCATGTATGATCAGACAGTTTACAATTTATGATTAGCACCTCAAAAGACTTGGTTTGCTTAGCGAACCAAGTATTTTGATCAAATGGAGTTGTGACCAGCCCAAAGATACTGGTTCTGCCGACACGATGTCATGGTTTTTCTTTTTAAGCATACCCGAGCTTTCTGCTAGGTTAATATTAGAAACAAAACTTGATAACCACATTCTAAACCGTTTTGTTAGCTTTTCTTATTGTGCGTATTTGGTACGACTGCTGACATGTTACGAGCCTACGATTCATTGAAATAAAACCTGCTTGACTATGGCGGTATCTCTTACATGGTCCTTCGACAAGCTCGATGGAAAGCAACATAATATCGGAAGAACCCATTTTTGTGTTAGTCGACAGGATAAACCATAGGCTCTGGTAGTAGGGTATGACCAGGCATACAAAAGCTGCCTAACAGACGAAAGATGATACACAAAATAATGTAAAAAGAAAGATTATTATGGTTGATTTTGAAAATTATCAACTACATTTTTCGAACAGCGTAACCTACAAGGCTTTTCGTCATGTTTACCGTATTTCATCGCCTAGCCTCAAATAAACGCCTCCTGCTAAAATACGTCTCCTTTACAATTAGGAATAGCAATGAACACCTCCCTCTAATAAGCGCCTCATGATCAGCTGCAAATTTTGGAACAATCTTTTGAACTACTAACAGAAATAAACGGTAAACAAGAATGTTATGAATGTATTCACTTTCCTCAGTTTAAGGTTTGACACAAAGGTGTATTAAGTTGTCCATAGGTTCTTATAAATCTTCAATATACATTGCAAGGTAGATGTAGTAGGTAGATGTAGTAGGTCCTGATGTATAAAGCTCCAATAAAAGCAGCTCTTTACTGCCACTGATACTATTACTGTGGGATGTGTGCCAGTTATTGCTGTATGTCTAAGGTTCCATGTAGGATAAGGGGAAAACATACAGACGAGGACAGAATAAATAGAAATAATACGGCCTGTCGGGTCCCTTAACTGGTATAACCGAGATTTAGACATTGTTAGAAGTGATCAACACAGAAGAATTATAGACGAGGTTGGTTATTCTTTGCCAAGTGGTTTCAAATGGTGGGAAATGAAAACTATTTGAATGCGCGTGTGTAACACTGTTCGGTAGCCGAATGGCCCGGATTGAACCACAAATATTAACAGATTAAACTACAACAGCATTTAAGCTCTAGCCTACCGTCATCGTGGTCAGACCATGTGCTTTGTCCCACGATTCTTTTCAAGTCACAGGGAGCCCAGCCTTGGCTATCGGGTGTTATTACGTAATTTGCAACTTCATTTCGATATTATCAACATTTAATATTCAACCTAACTGCTCAACGAATGAGCCGATATCAGTATATCTAATACGTGAATTCGTCTGGATGAATCTGTTATCAGTTTTTACTGAATCGTCGTAGAGAATGATAGATGGCCACTGGCTTAGGGACTGTGCAATAATTATCAGGAGGGGGAGGGGGCTGAATAATGAGCTTCATGTAGCAAAAAATTAGGTAATACCCCCCTTCCAAAACAAAAGTTTAGTTGTCACCCCCTCCCCCTCCAAATCTGTTAGAAAAAATGTCCGACCGTTGACATTTGATATATTTATGTTTATATTTAGCAATAATTAAGGGAATTTTTACTCCATACATTAAGATTGGAAGCACTGCTGCAGTTGGTAAAGTTTAGTTTCATGTTATATCAAAGACCACATACATTTCAAATAAAACTTGAGATCCCCCCCCCCCCCTCCTCTCTATAAAATGAATTATTTACTTGAAGCCCCCCTATCTTTACACCAATGTTACTTAATGCCTCCCCCTCCTGATAATTATTGCACAGTCCCATATTGCCCTTAAATTAGTATGTGCGAACTTAGCGAAGAGATCTGACGGCCAACCAAGAGGTCCTTGGCTCAGACCCCGGCCTGATCGAAGGTTGAACTTTGTATAACTTTGTATACCGTCCGTCGGCAAGGATGCTTAGCCGTTGGTCTCGAAAAAAGTAAGGTAATCCTGTTGACTTGGTTTAACACTTACCTAAAGCCGGCAAATAATCTACTTATATTCGTAGAGGGAGTTGCTGTATAGGAACATTTCAAAATTGGTTTTACACGAAGGCGCGTGTGTGCGCTATAAAAAGAAGTTAAGCTCCGCCCCTTCCAACTCTTGTGTAAGTTAGGCCCTTTTCAAACAATGGATTTCCGTCGCGTCGAGTTTAGTTCACTTCACTAACGCAGTTAAGCGGCTGATGATTCAAACACAGATGTTGTGCTGCGTCAACCACAGTTCGGCAATAAATTTGAAATAAATTCTGCTGTCGAATCTTGTGGCTTCAAAGACAGGATATCTGTCGAGTTTAATTTTGAATTAGACGTGACGGAAATCTACTCTTTGAAGTGAGGTAGGCCTCACTTTTACCTGTTTATTTTCGCTTGTGCGAGAACTATAACAAGTCCAGCCTTACTCTTCGGTGTTTGATTGACAACTGAACAAGGTGTAACTTTATAACACGTCTTCGTGATTACTGTGTAAATACATCCTTACAGGCTGCAGGAGATGACATATCGCCAACAGACAAACATACTTTCTCAGTGCAAAATTCAAACCAATTTCCGCAAGAATTAACCCTTCAAGCCGCATGCGCACTTGCGATTTTATGACTTTAAATTTCGTCGATAATTTTGAAACTCTATTAATAAAGAAAGTGCTACACTAGCAAAATTGTTACTGTTGTTCGTATTTATACTAGAGACGGATAATCCGACTGGATAAAATTGGGCGAGCATTTGCAGTTTGTCTGATGACATCTCTGTGTAAAGGGGTCTGTAAAAACGGGAAAACAGACCTTCAACAAAACAATTCGTTAAAGTTTTAATGTTTTCGCAACATTTATTTACATTCATAAGTTCTTAAACATGTGTGTTTGTTTAAACCAAGCTATTGCTAAAACAAATAAGCAACTCCACATATTGCGTTTTGTTCAAGTGAAATTAAATGTACAGCATTAAATCTATCCCGCGCCACCGATCAATGAACACCGACGTATTTCCAACGTGCAAACTGAGACTGGAATTGGCAACGTACCTGACGCTATCTTCGGTACAACATTATAGATTATAAAAACAAGAATACCTTAAGATCAGTTTGAGGCTGAAAAGTTCCCCAAAAAATAAGATCAATAAGCCTCGGCCGAAATATGTGGTTCTTATAAAAAAAGGCGTGTACTATCACTGGATCTCGCTAGTTCGCTCGTGTTTGCTGATTAGACGGGCGAACCAACTGACATTAGTATGAGTAAGGCCACTGTTTACATCAATAGTTTGCTTGCAGCTGACCATCCAATCAGTTTTTTTTTGTCCAATTATAAAGCACTTGACAGCGTTTTTGTTTTCCCTGCTCGTTATTCAGTGAGGTGAGGAGGAAATAAATATTTCAAAACTTGACTATTATAAATATTTAATGTATGGCGCTTCGAAATATTTGATACAAAGGCTCCAGCACGTACAAAATGCTGCTGCTCGACTTATCACGATCCAGATTCGATCTCGTCACACCAATCCTTTTATACCTCCACTGGCTTCCCGTCTGTCAACGTGTCAAATTAAAGATTCTACCACTCACTTGCAAAGCCCTATATAACTGTGCTCCTTGATATATTAAAGAACTGCTTAATCTTTATATCCCCTCTCGCAGCCTCAGGTCCGCTTCGCACTATCTCTTACAGCAACGTCGTTTCAAGCTTCAGACCTTTGGACGACGCGCCATCACAGTTGCTTGTCCAGCGTTATGGAATGCCCGTCCACTGGACATAAAAAACAGTCCAATTCTTTAATGTTTTTTTAAAAGCGGGTTAAAGCGTTTTTCCTTAGGCAGGCTTGTTTTGCTAATTGATTTTTGTCATATTTTAAACATTTTTTAAAAGCATTTTTAATATTTCATATTTTATGTATTTCTAAGCATTGCTGATACTTTTTATCTTCTATTACGGCTACGTTTCAGGTTTTAATTTCTTTTTATGTAACATGTAACAGCGCCATTGAACTTGGGAAATGGTGCTATACACATTGCCTGTTACTATTATTATTGAATATTGACAAAGCCTTCTTTCCTTTTGTTTACAAACTAAAACCCTACACCTTCTAAAGGATCTCATCTCTAAACCTCTTGAAATCAATCGTATTCAAATGCTTATTTTCCCATGATATTGTTTCGTCCTATCTTCAGAAAGGTTTCTAAACCTTCTCAGTAGTTTTTGTCCAATATATCTTTTGTCAATTTTCAATATTATTTTTGAAAAGCTAAATAAAGATCCAAAGGAATAGTGAGCTTAATACAGAGCCGTAGCCAGAATTCAAATTTAGAGGAGGCAAAAACTAACACCGGTTCTTCCTCAGGCAGTTTGGAAAAACAGTTTCTTCAAATGTTTGAAACAAACCTCTAAACTAATTGACGAGGATCACAAACTTTAGGGGAGGCATTTGCCTCATCTGCACATAGCTGGCTACGGCCCTGATCATTGTGCACATATAGAATATTCTTTTAAAACAAACAATTTGGTTTCAAAGGTAGTTATTTACTGACTATGTTGTCCTATGTATACTGATAACATCTGATCGGAAATTGAAAACACTTTTATTTATGTGCTTAAAACAGAGGCTTTGATAGACAAGTTATTGGCACATGTATGTTGGTTTTTATTGTACTTTAGAAACAGAAAGCAATTCATCTCAATGGACAATACCGGCTCTGACTACTGGTACTATACAATTTCTTGAGAGTACCGCAAATGTTGTTGATCCTTTGCTATTTCTCTTGTAAATTTACGACTTTATTCTCTGTTAAATCATAAATTAGTTAGCAATAGATATAATGATTATCTAAATATTCAGACGGGAATGACCCCTCACTGAAGTAGTTTTAAGGGAGGTATTGTGTTGAGTGAAAAAAAAGAAAGGAAACAAATTACAGGCATAAAATATAGTCGAAGTGCAAAAACTTAAACATCATATAAGATTTTAAGTATACAAAAACCATAAAATGATTCTTCAAATTCAAAAGTTGTTTTTGGTGTGCGGTCAGGGACATTATGTTTCAGTCAGAGCAAATTTTTGTTTGCCCCATGCGTGCCGCGGAAATGTGAAGAGTAGCTCTACCACGTGTTTGATAGCTATGCGATTTCAGCTTTTTGTTGGTGATTCCAACTTCTTCTATCTGTAATCAGTGATGAGCCCGCTATTTCCAAACACTACCATCTGCAATTAACCTTTTATTAATAATCCATTTTAGTTATGTTTTATTATCACTTCAAAAGAAAAATAATTTTAACCCTAAACCCAGACATAATTATAAAAAAGAGGCAAATTTTAAAATAAGGATTAGCAATTGAAAGAGAAATGAGAATAGTGTATTGGCTTAAAACCAGAGTTACGCCTTTTAACTTTTCCGGCACAATATGTGCAATATATTGCAATATGTAATTATATTGCACACTTTTGCCGGAAAGAACATTAAAAAGAAAATTGGGTTGGTATATATATTGAGGTATTATGTCAATTCAAACAATAGTTATCTTATAATATGCATTCATACTTTTCTTGCTTATTTTCTAATCGCTTGGTGTAATATTTGAGTCTAATTTTAGATATTTCTCGTACTACAAAATCGTATTTTTGCCAAAGTACATTTTTGTCTTTTCAGAAAATCATTGCCTTACTTTCAAGTCTCTAAATTAGTCTAAGCAAGTTTTATTTATCTTGTCACATTTATTACATCAATCTTTATGTTCAAGTCCCACACACGTTCGTTATCTACAGCTTTTACTAACATTTTCAACACGTTAGGAATTTTCCTGATTATAACATGTTTGTAACACCTTACTGACTTCAAAGTGTTCTTTTGTCCCCCTTTAACATGATTTCAAGATCCACGAAAATGGAGTTAGGTTGACGAGTCATAGTAATGATAACAATAAAGATAATAATAATAATATAAACGATAATAACAAAAATAATAATAAGAGCATTAATATTAGTAATATTATTGTCATTATTACTATATATTATTATTAATGTAAATAATAACAATACTATTACATGTTATTAAATGTTAATGTAGCAGAAATTTTTTAAATGTTAAATTTTAAATTTTAGGCCCAGGAAAGGGTGTTTGAACTGAGACTGACATTTCATTATTTAGATTTTTTTTATCATTTTTCTTTTTTTTTTTTTTACTGTTTGTAATTTTAGTAATTACAATTTTTAGCCTTTTTAGATTTAAATTATGCATTGTATTTATTGAAAATTGTAGTTTTTTTAACGTTGGTCTATAATGTGGAAATAAAGGTTTATTATTAATAATACAATATTATTACTAATAGTAACAATAATAATAGTAATAATAATAGAAAAAGATGGTGATGATGATGATGATGATAATAATAATAATAATAATAATAATAATAATAACAACAATAATAATGATAATAATAATGCACATTTTCTTGGAATACTCATCTGAGAATCTCAAAGAGCTTGCTTGTATAATTATATAGTTATTACATACGAAGTAAGAAGATTTTCCATAAGTCGTACATTGACAATTTATTTGTAATTTTTCTAGTGTAACACGCAATCTCTTCCTTATCATCTAATTTTGTTAAATGCGTACATTTGTGTGTGTGTGTGTGTGTGTGTGTGTGTGTGTGTGTGTTACCGACAGTTAATGGAATCGTTAAATAACCAGCTGTTTTTGTAACTGAACTGAGAGCCCAATCTTGACAGGCCCTTACAGTTTCTTCTGAGCTTCCTGTAACCGTAATTATGTATACTTTTGAATTGTAAGAAGAAACCAAACCATTTCTCATAAACATAAACTAAAAAAACAGTTAATGATTTATAGGCCTCCTGAAAAGTGTACCCGGCATTCTGCAATTGGTTTCGGCTCCATTAAATCTAGCCAGTTTCCGAGGCTTCTTTTTTCGTCGTGGCCGTGGCTGCAACAGCAAGATAAGAAAAGAGTCTAATATCCGAGCAAAATATCGTAGCATTTCAGCTGCCAATTTTATTCATTTAGCATTTCAATATTTTTTTTATGTATGGTTCAAGTTTGTAGCTATAGCAAAGAAACCTTGTATCTTGATAGCAGCATATAGAGTCCACCTGTGCGTTTGGACACAGTGGTAAAAGACTTTGCTTCCTTTTGAACTAAACTACAAACTTTAGTTCCTTAAGGTAAGAAATTCTGCAAGACCAAGTTTAATGCTTGTTTAAGGCCAATAGTTCTCTTTGTTAACTGGGCTGAAATTGCTCAATTTGGTGTTTCTCTCGAACAAGTTTCGGCTGTCTTGAAAAGTTTGCGAACTTATGTTCAGTGCATGCTGAATGATTAGTGTTAAACCTGTTTCGCTTAAAACAGTCTTTGATAAAATTGTTAGACAATTTTAATCGTTACATAATTGAAAACAGACAAAGTTAAAAACTGTAGCGTTGCTGAATATCTAGGCTTTCGCAGCGGCTTACAAAATAAGTTGCACGTTTATTGCAGCTGGTGACTAAGCCCAATCATGATAAAATTGCAATCACTGGAGACATTAGATATGAGTTCTACTTTCTACAACAATTACAGTGGTTTGTCTCGCAATGATTTTGTCCGTTTCAGGGTTGTTTACTCCTTTATTTACACTAAGCAAATGTTTGGGAATCCTTTCTTTCGCTTTTGCTCAAACAAGTTATGATTATGCCAGCTCTCTCCGATATTCTGATCTTTCGAGGCTTACTGCGAGCATGTTTTGTGTTCTACTACTGTAAAGGATTTGTTCGAAGTTTCGTTTACTTATTTTATACTGATGTATTTTCTATATTACCAGTTGTTAGTAGTACATATTAAAATACGTTCTCGGTATCCTAGTACAATAGATTTTGATTTAAAGTGGATCTTTCATGGCTGAATCGATGGATTTTCTCTTTTTCAGAAGTTAAATTTTCACGTTATTTATTTAAATAATTTCAAAAGAAAACATCTTGATCCACTAAATTAAACAGACATTAATCGATTTTCTACTAAAGCTTTATGCATTTAAAAAGAAAAAAAAATTATTACATTGTGTTCCGGCCCGGAACACAAGAATTGACAACTACAATCCAACTTAATCGCCTCCTAGAACAGCCCATCCATAACATTTACTTCTTGAAAACTTAGATTGGTATCTGAACGGTATCTGTTGATAGATATTTCAGCTTGAAACGGATTTTTTGTCACTAAATCCCTGAGCATGTGCAAAGCCGTGAAAGCGCCCTTTTAAATGAAACTAAGGTTCAGGGCCTGTTTAAATAATATGACGGGAGGTGATCCTTTTTACCTACTACCATTTTTAAAAATAAATAAATAAAAAGCTATCTGTTCACATGACACACAATATTCGGTTGGCAATTTCATTAGAAGATGAGATTAGCCTAAAAGTAGGATCAACCTGCAGCAACAACGCCTTTGTTTGTGTAATGCAGATAATATAATATATCTTCCAATCAGCAAAGGAGTTGACGGTTTCGAACATGAACGGAAGAACTTTTTTCATCAGGGATTTGAGCTGTTTTCGATAAGTTGACTAAATCACAAATATAACTCCAACACAGCTTTACCTGAATACTCGCTTTGCTCAACCCTATTCAGACTTGGGGGGGGGGACGTAACGCGCCCCCTCGGGCTTTAAAGATTTATAACTTTAAAACTAATCAAGATAAACGGCCCAATTTTTAGGAGTTTTCCTTAAGTTTATCGGGGAATCTTGCCATATGGCTAATTTTCAGTCATTTGCCGTATCATAACGCTTTGTTACGTTTTACAGCTTGAAATAAATGTATTTTATAAGGTCAACCACTTCTATACATAGCAAAAA
>JANSTQ010164854.1:0-10539 GCA_026167885.1 Bergia puertoricense
AGGGGGAGGGGTTTCATGCAACTGGTGCATTATAACTTAGCTTAACTTAGTGTCAACCTTGGCTTAAGCTTTACCTACATTTGCATAAATTATAAGATTTGCTTTGTTCTTTAATAAATCTCTTTTTATTTTGCAGATTTTAAAGCGAAAAAAAGAAACAGTTTAGTCATCGTGCTACCTTGTGTCGTGGTGGCACTTCTGTTGATTATAATTTTCAGTGTGACACTTGTGAAAATATGCAAAGGTGCATTGTGTGGTTTCAGAAACAAACAAGGATACTTAGTTGTTCGGATAATCGATTCTGGTGATGTTTAGCTGGGGAACTCGAATGGAAGCACTTTAACTTAAAATAATTAACTACCTGAAAAAACGTCCTTAGTCAGTTAACTGCTAATTACAAAGTATCCAAATATGATCAGTGAAGACGTTTCTGTTTTCCCTGGCTAATATGTAGTTTTAAGGAAGATTCTCAATACAATTTGAGAAACCTCTGTTAATTATAAAGGTTTAGTCTCTTTCCTTCTTAACACCTCAAACATAAGCTGTGCAGGGCAAATGATGAACCTTGTCCTCCTGGAACGATGCCATGTCATATATGTTGACATACGTATTAGAGTCGTACTCCGTTAGGTTGATGTAGTCCTTTGAATCAAAGGAAACAGCTTTTGTTAGCTGACATAAACGCATTGTTTTAAAATAGCTTTCATGTATATTTACGTCAGACTGGCTATATTCATCCGTAAACTTTCGATATCATGAACGAAACCCCAAGTTAACGCAGCAAAAATGGAAATAATATCAACTTGTACAAAGATTGCACTTGGCAGAGGTTGAGGAACAGTTCATGTAAAGGAGACTTGGGGGTGAGTTTTCATTAACTGAACGAACATGCAAAAGGCCTCGAATATACCTTTCTCTTTTAGCTGTACACGGATCGTAGATAAAAGGACTCTCTAAATACCTGTTTGTGTCTTTCAAGCCTCTTGAACGTGCTACAGAGAGAAGCGAAGCTCGGCCGCTTGTTTGGATCATCATTCCAGCACTCCTTCATGATCGCATATCTGGGTGTTTAGGAAGTAGTAGACAGAAATTCATCATTTCCTTACTTTAAACTTTATGTCCATGTTTTTGAGACCCTTGCACAACGCTTGAAGTTTCTTACTCAACAAAAGACAGCAGTTTGCATGAAGATTGGTAATAAAATGTAGGAAAGCTGCAAGATCAACGTTAACGCCCTGCTTAATTAACCCTTTCAGCCCCAAACAAAACTTATAATGTGTTGCTAAATTCTCCTAAACTGTATCCATACCTTCCTTTTAAACATTTTGGGAAAATTTTGCTCTTCATATTAAATAGCTTGCCGTGTGTGATCAAAACCTTTATTCTCACCACTGAACAACCTAATCTGTGTTGATTTTGCAAGGAGAGAATAGGTGTTGATAACTGGCTGAGGCTGAAAGGGTTAAGCGTTTGACCAACGCTAAAAATAGGCTCTGCGAAATCATGCTTCTCTTTTTGTTGAGCATGCGCGAGTTTGCCGCTAGCAATTTTAAGTTTTAAACCGATTTCATTTTTTGCACTTGCACATTGGTTGTAACTGCTGACACCTTAGAACTGCTCCTTATTCCGTGAAACTGGTTTAAAACTTGTTTATCTATGGTCAAGTCAAACAACACATGCATACATGATCCTTGAACATGCTCAATAGAAAAACAAAACGATTTTGGCTGTTTTTTTTTGTTATCGTTTATTTTCGATATCTTTAGCGTTGGTCAAGCGGCTAGGCTCTGCTAGCAGGGTGGTGAACAATAAATCGATCGACAGTGTGAGGCTAGGTGTGGTTGTAGAGGCCGGAAAGTAAGTTGCAACGTAAAGGGGTTTAAAGAACAGCTATACAAGCTTAAAAAACTGTAATAATCAACATAACAGCAAAATGCTGCATCAGAATCCGCACGAAACAACATTAATAGGCAGCTTGAAGCCCGTTAAATAAGCAAGCCGTCTAATGCAAGATGCAATATCAAAACTGGTTGAAAAGATAATTGTAGCATATAACATTGATAAATCAAAAAACGAAAAAAAGTTACATGCAACATCCAACGAGGTATTATATACATGGTGCTCACAAGTAGCAGGAAGACAAGCCTTTTTAACAAGCTGACTTCGTTTCCTTTCTCATACTTATCTTACAGCGAAGGAAACTGTTATACGTCACTAACACAAATTGTTGTTCTGATTCTACGCTATACAGTTTAATACTTACAGCTCCCTATCCACATGACGAGGTCGCTGCATTCTGAAACCATCCTCCAATAACCTCGGGATATGTCGAGCACTCACTCCAGGATATGGAATACCTCCTAAGGTGCAAGAACATAAGGAAATTTTGACTACTAATTATAAAATGCATTTTGCAGGTGCAGCAAAGACTTTCATTTTTTATTTTATCCTATACTTAGTTATATCTAATTAAAGTTAAAACAAAGAGAAAAACTTTATGTTGATGTCAGACTTGTAATGCAAAAATTGGGAGTCCTATTTCCAATTTCGTTTTTTCCACTGTTGTATATAGAACTGCTGCATTTCTTTTTTCATTTCAAAGGCAAACAATATTATATGTCAGATACATGATAGAATACGAATATCCCCTCTATACACAATGCGAGCCACCAAATAATCGCCTCAGTCAAATAGGCTCGTTTATTTTCTTTTCAAATGCAATACAGGTAGTAATGATGAGAAAGCAGATTGTTATCCTGGATCAAATTGAACCCGAATTCAAGTAGTTACCAGTTTTACTGTCCTGAAGCATATTCTTCAAAGGGGCAATGTTTCGGCAGGAATGGAAACTATTTGCAGCGGTCGGTTCAACAAGTTAACAACAAAAAAATACCAAGAGTAATCTGCAAACGTGGTACAAATAGCTAAATTAAAAATAAAAAAGATTCAAATGGATTACAGTTATGAACGCCGAAGGGAATTTCTTGTTGTTCCAAAGATGAACCATAGACGGACCAGTATTGTAACATGGCACCAGTACGGATAAAAGATGTTTGTCAAAAGGGTTTATTTTTTGTTAAATATTATTCTAATCAAAATAGTTGGACTAGAAAGATGACACAAGAAAAGCCAATAAACGTTTGTGCAAGTAGACGGAAGGCGTGTTTGTAGTATCATCACGTACCGAGTGTCCTAGCTAGTTGTAAGTGTATATCAATTAATTCACATATCAGCTCAATTTCGGTATAAGAAACCTAAATCCCCGCATTCAGAATCTCGTGAAAACGCGATAAAATAGGAAAAATACTTACCAAGGGTAAAAATTTCATAGAGTACCACACCAAAACTCCAGCTGCCAAATAAGAAAACAAAGCGAGTGGTTTAAAAGGCTAGTGTCAGGCATGCGCATCTCTCTCTTCTGTCCTTTCTGCAAGAACATCTAACGTGACAAAACTTACAGTGAATAAGGCCAAACTCTGGGTCTAATTAAATAAAAGGCTGACATGTCTTTTTCTTGCTCTTAAAAATAGATTTAGCTCTTAAAGCCAATCACGCTGTCGGTTTTGAAAGTGAGCACAAAAACATAACATCATGCAAACAGAGTTTTTGCTTTGCAAATCTGGTATCTGCTTCCGTCGTTTTGGCCTACGAAAGAGATAACTGAAATGTCTCCCAAACTTATTAACGTAATTATCTGGGCCGCGACAATATAATGACCATGATGCCTCCCTCATAAAGTGTTTGTTAAGTGTACAGATCTTACTGAATTAGACTAATGAAATATAGAACTTACATATCGCTTTCCGTTGTGTACACGTCAAACATTAAAGCTTCCAATGCTGTCCATTTTACTGGTATACGACCCTAAATAAGAGAAGTTTGCTATTAAGCTTGGTAGAACAATATACTTTATCCTTCATTTTAAACAAGTACAGTAATAGGCTATATTAAACGTATTTGTTTTTTCACCAAAAAATATTTTCAAAACTATGTTAGTGTGAATGTTAAAACAGTACAATGTTAAATTGATATTTGTATTGTAAAGTTTTCAATTTGGCACTTTGAAATGAAAATTTAAAACCATGCTGTTCATCGTTAGTAAAGACACCTGGCAATGATGAAAATGTAATATGTTGATTTGCTAAATTTTGTAACTTTGTCAGCTTTCTTGTAGATATATTTTAGGTATTACCTACCCCTTTTGTCATCCTGTACATGTGTTTGCTCCCAACATCTCTTGCCATACCGAAGTCAGTTATTTTACACGTCTCCCCTTCACCAACCAACACGTTTCGGGCTGCTAGATCACGATGAATGATCTGTCAATAGAAAAGTAAGATTTGACCAAGCTTGGATATCAGCTTGAACGGAGGCAGTCAATGCATACACATGCCTGAATTTGAAATGTTTTTTTTTTCAATAAAATGAAAATATTTGCGGAATGTTACAAATGAAATATAGAATAAGCTCTTAGTTTTGTGAAGTGTAATATAACGTAAAGTAATGTAATGTACAGCAATGTAATGTAATGTAATGTAATATAATGTAATGTAATGTAATGTAATGTAATGTAATGTAATGTAATGTAATGTAATGTAATGTAATGTAATATAATGTAATGTAATGTCATGTAGTGAAGTATTATTTTGTGTTATTTCATGTTATGTCGTGTTCTGTATTGATGCTCCATGTCGTGAAGTTTGCTGTGTTATGTCATATCGCGTCCTATCGTAATGTTTGTGTTGTTCTGTATCGTATTGTATTGTTTTGTGCAGAGTTGTTTTGCATTGCATTGCACTGCACTGTATTCTATTCCATTTCATTCCATTGCATTGCATTGCATTTCATTTCGTTTCTTTTCAATGCAGTTTATTTCAGTTCACTGCATTTTACTGTTTGCGTGGCATTGCGTTTCTTTGCGTTATATAAATTAGCTTCTTACCTTGTTTTGGCCGAGGAAGTTCATCCCACTTGCAATTTGCCTGGCGAATTTCAGAAGCTTTTTTGAATTCATGCTTAGGAGCCGTTTCGTATCACAGTAATAATTATCAGACAACCCTCGGCTTTTTCTTAAGAATCCCAGAAGGTCACCGAATGGCACAAACTCTATAATGACCAGCGGTGAACCACATGGTGAAGAATTCACCTGCGTTGCTCCGTCCGCACATTCCACCAAGCCAGCTGCAATTGAAAAAGGTAACCACATTACATTGGATCGCCTTAATTTCAAAAAAGGCACGCAGCACCAGTGTATTGCAAATCGTTGTGTATTTCATTTTTTCTAACATTGTATGCTTAAAAAAGGTTTCAGGACAATTTCCAAGGTAAGAAATGAGGATGAATAAATAGATAGACAAACAGGCAGACAGACAGACAGACAAATAGATAGATAGATAGATAGATAGATAGATAGATAGATAGATAGATAGATAGAGAGTATTTAATACTGATCTCTAATTCATTTATCACCTGAATTTGTGATATATCCCAAGAGTTTTATTACATGAGGATGAGGCTTGAGTTTCTTTAGTAATTCCAATTCAGATAACAGGTCTTTCTTGTCAACATCATCGGCATCCTCTGACAGAAGAAAAAAGTTAATACTTAAAACGTTACTGAAAAAAAAACAAGCTACTAAAGGCAAAAATTTTAGTTGACTAGCTAGCTCGCACTTAAGGTTCTTGGCCTGAATTAAGGATAGAGAATAGTGTGCATGTGAGAAAAAGACCAACTAGTGTTCTACTTTTTGGAATACTTCGAATGAAATGACTCGTTACGGAAACTGGAGCAATGACTGCGAATGATGTGTGTATGTGTATGTGTATGTGTATGTGCATGTGCATGTGTATGTGTATGTGTATGTGCATGTGTATGTGTATGTGTATGTGCATGTGTATGTGTATGTGCATGTGTATGTGTATGTGTATGTGTATGTGTATGTGTATGTGTATGTGTATGGGTATGTGTATGTGTATGTGTATGTGCATGTGTATGTGCATGTGTATGTGTATGTGTATGTGCATGTGTATGTGCATGTGTATGTGTATGTGTACGTGTACGTGTATGTGTATGTGTACGTGTATGTGTATGTGTATGTGCATGTGTATGTGTATGTGTATGTGTATGTGCATGAGTATGTTTATGTGTATGTGTATGTGTATGTGCATGTGCATGAGTATGTTTATGTGTATGTGTATGTGTGTATGTGTGTATGTGTATGTGTATGTGTATGTGTGTATGTGTGTGTGTATGTGTATGTGGATATGTATGTATATGTGCATGAGTATGTTTATGTGTATGTGTATGTGTGTATGTGTATGTGTATTAAGATAAAAATTAAAACTGTGACGGACAACTATAATGTTGCTGAAATAAAAGGCAAATCAGTAACTGATAATCCGTAGGATACCTAAAATGTGTGCAATTCTACAATTGGTTTCGGCTCCATTAAATCCCAGACCAATTGCGGACCATTTTAGGAGGAGTCACCTATGTGTATGTGTATGTGTATGTATGTGCTGTGACTATTACTTGAAACTAACTAATAACTGTGACTGTAACTAATTATAAACGTGACCGCGACAATTGTTGAAGCTTTTGTGAATGCATGTAACCGTAACTATGTTACTTGTACAGGACTTTGTGCTTCCGTTTATGGCCGTGACTGAGACACAGTTGGTGACCGAAGGTCTGTGCTTGGGATTCATTGACTATGACAAAGACATTGACAAAAGCTGTCACCTGCCGTGAATGCATCGTCATAATGCATGAAACTATAATGTCATGACTAACCAGCGATAGCGTTGTCTACGCAAGCAACCACATAAAAAGTACTAATTATAATGATGTTATTTCAGCAAATCACTGTAAAAACAATGTTATTTTCAGTTCTAAAATGTACCTTTAAGCATTTTAACAGCCACGACCGACCAACCGCCGAAAAGCCTCTTGATGTTGAAAGCAAATCCTTTGGCAACCTGTCCAAAAGCACCTTCTCCAATAACTTTTACTATCTTCAGGTTTTCCGGAGGAAAGTCGCAACACGGCCAGCATGGGGGAGAGGGGCTGGAATGGGCGATGTTGTCGTTATCAGAGGGACTGGAATGATCGTTGTTGATAACACTGGAGACGTGTACAACGATGGGCTCCGAGGGTATTTCAACTCTTTCTGCTTCTACGCTGTTCTCTTCGCTGCTTATCGTATAGCTCCATTTGGTTAACGGCTGCGCATGAATAGAATTTTGGTTTGAAGGGGCTATTTCACGGCTGAATCGATGGATTTTGTCTTTTTCAGAATATAATACTTTATTTGTTATTTATTAAAGTATTTTAAAACAAAGCATAGCAAATCCACCAAAAGGACCAAACTTCTGCTAAGATTCGAAGCCTTTTGAACCAATTTTAAAATTACTTCGTGATTTAAATTGAGATGATGATGCATAACACTTAAAGAGACAAATAAAGTCGCTGCGCAAAACAGACTATACGTACCACGAGGCTGTCGAAAATATCTGAATATTGCCGTTTATACTGGAAACTTAGTTTTCTGTCAATAAACCTTTGAGCTTGCACAAAGCCCTGAAATAGCTCTTTTAAATATGTGAATTGCTTGTCAAATAGCAGTCTGCAATCATGATACCTCTTGTATGGAGGTGAAGTTATTGCACAACAAAAATTAACATTTTTTGATGAAATTATGTGATGATTTCCATTTTGTGTAATAATTTGTAATGCTTTATAAATGTCTAAACACAGTTTCGTTAAATAAATTCACTTCCACAACAATAATACAATACGTTTGCTGATTTCAACATGCTTTTTTCAACAATGTTGATATATTTAAACTACATTTTGGTATCAGAATTTAAATTAAAAAATCCGCGACCTCGTTTGTTGAACAAAGTTTTAAAAAATTCCCAAAGTCACATATCTTCACAAATGATTTGTAACCTTAAACAAGCCGAACCTCAGAGTTCAGCACCTTTGCAAATTGTCAGTTTGTATTCGAAAGTATATAATTTTTAAAGATCATTTACTTAATTTTTACTTCTTCGTAATTATTTCATGTTTAATTATTTTTTATGGTGTAAATATTAACGTGTTTGAGTGAGTTGTACTTACTAAATTTTGGTAATAAGGTCTTGGTTGAGAGCCGTCTTCGTTTGTACTGGAAAATTATGGATCAGTCAGAGCAGGTCAGAATTATTACTTTTCAACTAGATTATTTTCTTGTGCTTCTATGCTTTAATTCTGTTGTTTAAGAAGTGACCCACGTTTAGCGTACGTCTTTTGAATTATGGATGTATGAAGGAAGTTGGAGAACACAAAAGAAACGATTCAGTGGCATCCATAACTCGATACATGATCGATAAGTTGGACCATTTTAGTTAGAACATTGTCACAGTAACACTTAAAGAGTTTTTGCCGGCCGCTGATCACCAACCGGGTGTTTTTCGTAGTTCATTTCTGTAACTAAGTTTGTTAACTAGCTCCTCTTCCATTTCTTCGTTGCCACTTTCAATTACTTCAAAATTTCCATATAAAAAACTTTTTAGAAACCACTTTCTTGGTTCCAGCCAGCTTGCAATACATTCTTGCGTATGTTCCGGTATAGACGCACGGATGCCGTGTTGTGTAAATGTTGTGCATCATTATATGTTCGACACAGATTGTTTCAGTCTTTCAACTTAATCAAGAAGTAGCCACATTTACTCGTCCCACTGCGAAAAACGGGTAGTTTTGACTTAAGTAAAGCACAGTTTTCGCATGAGTGGGAAACGGATGCGTCCTTTGGGTGGAGTTCGCGTGAACTCTGGATTTGAAGGTTGAGAGGACTCTCAGACTGCTTGATAGCGACTAATGCTATGGGCATAAATGGGCAAGTCATTATGTATTTTTTTAATAAAAGATGGCTAATTGGCAATTTTCCTTATATAGTCTTAGTTCAATGGTTGACTACTTGTTTTCTTTGGTTAATATATATATTTGAATCTAGCCGGAAAATGGTGGAGAAAAAAATATCAACAAACAAACAAACAAACAAACAAACAAATCAATCAATCAATCAATCAATCAATCAGTCAATCAATAAAATAAAGAAATATCAGTAGTTCACAAAATCACTTACCCAACTTGTCCCGCCGGTTTCTCTGGAAGAAAAAAAGTGACATCTGTGAAGTGTAATGTAATCTCAGTGTAGACGTCCTGTGTGTAGAATATGACGTGCTTTTTTGTAAAGTTATTTGAACGTGTTTTCTCAGTGCTACTTACTGTGCATGCGCAGAAGGCATTTGGGTAGGGTTACTACTAATAGCACTATGGCGACAACCAGTACACCAATTATGACCAGGTACAAGGTCAGCTGTTCCTTGGAGCTCGTGGTTTTGTTTGATTTACTCTTTGTAACCTCAGATTTTGCTGAAAGATAACGTAGTTATGAGCACGTGGCAGCTATACATTTAAATACATGGTATCTAAGATCAACACAAATGATTTAAAGTTTTCTTTTTTTCCCCGAACTATAAAAGATTGGAACTCCCTTCACTCAGATATTGTATCATCAAAGCCCTTTCCCGTATTTCAAGACCAATTTGGTCAATCATTTTTAATTTATGTAAAAATTAAGTAGATTTTATAAACTTCGTATTTGATGTAAAATGACTAGGGTTTTTTGTTCGTTAGTGTTGTAAATGTTTTGTGTTTTTTTTGTTACAGTTGGTTGGTGTGATATCTCTGATTTTACCGACTTAATAAAATGTAGATGCAGATGTAGAATCAAAAACTCAAAACGTCTATAATTAGTCGGTGTACTCAAGACAAACGTCTTCATTTGTATATGACAAGTTAAAACCTTTTTTGTAGTGTCTCAATTTACTACCTGTTATACACCACTAGTTTGGTACACAAAAAACATTGTAACACCGTCTATATTTATATATGTTCATATAATATACGTCATTATACAATCACGGCATTAACAAAGCTGTGTATGATCTTGCTTATAACAAAGAACATACTGAAGTTTCTTGTAAAAACAAGGTCGCCCTACCAATTAAATATTTTCTTTTTAAACTAAATAGAACAAAGTTTTACCAACTGTAGATTGATGTAAGAGACATTGTTTATCTTTAATGTTGTTCGATAAAGTCATTCTTTAGTTTGTGTGTTTTCAAATAGAAAAAACAGTACTTTTTTTCCATTTTAACCACCAAATAAATGTATGTGTTACTTTTTTTACTTATTCTACAGAACAATCTCAGGATTGCGGGTTTGGGTTTAGAAGTATCTATTGCGATAACAACATTAACTAATTGCTTGGTAATTACTGCTATGAAAAAATATTAAGGATAATATAGGCTGATAGCATGGCGAATAGAATGCTCCAGTTCTCAATGCTTTTGAATTACGTTAGGCGCCCAATGGCTCTTCCTTCCGTATACCCCTTTGTTACAGATTAAACATGGCTTTTAAGTCTAAGCGTGTTAATCCTTCCTTACACGGGCTTTTTGGGAGTTCCTGGTCACGGGGGTGGGTAGGGGG
>JANSTQ010164877.1:0-10538 GCA_026167885.1 Bergia puertoricense
AACCTAAATTTTCTGACGGGGAATTTTTTTTGCGATTTGATGGAAATGTTGTCACAAGAAATAAGAGAAAATGGCCAAATTTTATAGGTTTGTCTATCTTTCATAGGGACGATGCGTTAATTATCACACTCCGTTTGTGTAAAACCGTCGAGTTTTGCTCTGTGCAGGACAATTAGGGTTGCTGTTTGTTTTGTACTTTCCTTCGATCTCCTATAGTAAGTAACTAAAGTCTTGTGAGAGGCTATGATTCAGCATCAAAAGTAGAAAATCCGGGTTTTGTTTTCATGGAGTTCATTTTCGCGGAATGTTTTTAAGCAGGAACTTTTTTTGTGAATTGTCCAAAAACCCGCAAAATCGCAAAAACAAACATGTAAACAAACATGTAAACAGTCAATCCACGACTTCTCTGTTTGCGATGGCAACGGCGGTCGAGAAGAAAAACACCTTTTGTTATCTACTTGAAAAAGCATGATTAAAAGTAGTAAAATCTAAACTTTGTTTATCTAGTTGAGAGGTAATCACATTGGATTTGTGTTGCAGCCGCACCTAAACTGTATAATATTTGGTCTGCCCTGTGAGTTTCCTTTAAATCTTTAAAGAAAGACTAACGATATTTCTCTTCCGGTAAAGTGTATGAAATTTACTTTATTCAGCGATGCGCATTTAAAGGGATCCTCGACTCTCCGGAACATATTACCATAAAATGAGACATTGAAGCTTCTGTTTACAAAATTCAACCTAGTAAGTAGTATTCTACTATCTGTGTTCAGTTTTACAAACGAGAATTCAGACGTTGCCACTCGTCCGCCAATTTAGTTAGTGGAGACCGTCATTTTGAAAACTGCACTAATTGACGTCACAGACTTGTGGCGCATTTCTGATCCTGAGAACGACGTTGTTGTCCGCATTCCTGACTTTCAGAGCTATCGATACTGTTTGAAGAAATTCTTGAAATTGTTGAATGCTACGGAGTTTGCCCGGCACACTTGTGATGTCATTAAGTGCAGTTTTCAAGATGGCGGTCGCTACGACCGACACGTTTGTAAAACTGGACATTAAACTTTGCTGAATTTCGTAACAAGAACTTCAATGCCCCATTTAAGACAACTTGTTCCTGAGAGACGAGGGTTCCTTTATTATTATTATTATTATTATTGATATTATTATTATTATTATTATTATTGCTATCATTAGATAGATCGTGGAGACTGTCATTAGCAGTAATAGTTTGAGTATGTAGGTCTAGATATTTTCTGGACAAGCATTTAAACCTCGTAGGAATACACAAACATGCAAAAATGTGTTCATGTTCAACTCTTGGCAACATGTAGATTTAATATATCTTACAACCGTATTTGTTCATTCGATGTGGGTTTGGAGTAAGAAACATTTCGTCAAACATGGACGTTTCATGTGGGAGAACAAATTTTTCAAACAAAATTTTGAATACTTTTCATCCCCCCCCCCCCCTCCCCCCTCCACCATTACATCAAATGGCTATTTTCTCTGATGATTTAGCCACTTTCACAATCATGCGCAGAGCAAAGTAGAGGTTTTGCCGGTGGACACAACTGTTAACCCCTGTTAACATTATTCCGTGACATTTTTGAAACTTAATGTTTATTAGTCTTTTCAGAATATAATGATCTTTTTACCTTCTTCACCCAGCCTGTCATGTTTACAAATCGTGTGTGCCACAAGGTTAAACCCCAACTTTGTTCTGCAGGATTTAAGTGAATGCGATCCGGCACGTACATCTGATATAATCAAGTATATTTGATATATTTGACAAATAGAACGGGAGCCAGGGATTTCTACTTGACAATTAGAACACGAGCTATACTACTATTATTATTATTATTATTGTTATTATTATTTCTATCATCATCATCATCATCATCATCATCATCTATGGTTTTGTCTTTCTGTTGTTGATCGTTGAATATTGTTAGCTTGCTGTGTTTCCAATTTACCAGCGTTTAATTTGACACTTGCTGGATTTTTGTATCGTAAAATGTTGATCTATTGCTACATCAGTGATTCAAGTAATTTTCTACATAACGAGTGCACGAATTCTGTTGTTTCAGCTACTGAAAATAAAATCACTCAATAAACGTCCCTTCTCTACTAGACACCACCCAAAAGGAACAAACGCCCTGGGTTTGTATTCAAGAACATACAGTAGCTTTTGTAATCATTGATTTTCGAGTTCGGGTATCAAGTGCAAGCTCTGAATGATTTAGGGATTTCGTGTGCAGCCATCATTGTCTGTCAGTGGTTGCTTAACATTCGAGAACCTATCAGATTTACGGAATTTCAATAGATCACGGTAAATACTAATAAAACGAGACAAAATGTATTAATAGAAATTTAGCATGGCTCATTCAAATTGGTTTTCGTAAGTTGTGTAACGCTAACAGACTGAGGTGGTGCTGATGGTCACGCACGTCACTCATAAGTTGGTCTTTGCCCGCCTTTTTCTCAAACCGTAACCGTTGAGAGTTGACTTTCTCCTCAATGGCTGGGCTGCAAATGATTTTTGAAAGTGTGTCCAGACGTAGAATCTATACTGAGATTATGCGTCCTCACAAACGCAGAGTAGAGATAATTCGTCTGGACGGATAATGCGTTTTCGTGCCCGTATTTATATTCAGATGAATAATCAGACGCACTAAACAAGCTTGCCCAAGTTCGCCCAGACGGATAATCCGTGTCTAGTATAAAAACAGCCAATATCTAGAGTCCAATTAACACTTGTTTCCTTTCAAAAGCTACAGAACAAGAATCAAAATGGATTGCAGCCAAGAAGGAGAAAAGAGACTGAATCTAGTCTGCTTCTTTATTGCTGGAATGGCGCTCGGATTTGCCTACCCTCTAGCGATGATAGCCGCCGAAGATATCTTATCAGGGCTGGTTGTTCCAACCTCTGTTGTCTTATTAAGCATCAGTGTACCCGGCTTTTTACTGGCGTTAACGTCGCCTCTTTTCTTTGACAGGATAGGTACGTTGTTTTCATTTGTTTAAGGGAAATGAGTGACTAGTTTGCTGAAGGGAGAGGGTATCGCAAAGGGCCAAACATTTGGTCACCAGGGTCGCCAAATTGATTCTTAACAAACAAGTACGGTACTCTGCTAAGATAGAACACTTGAGAACATGCAGATACCCATCCGTGGCTATGATCGGGATTGTTGTATATATATGCGCGCATTGGAGCGGACCTAAAATAATTTTTATGAATTGACTTAGTTAAAGTCCTCTAGGGAAAATTGAATACGATCTTTCTATTTACTCGCCTGAGTCTTATTGTCATCTCACACTGGAGAAACACGAACTGAAGACACATGAACAATGTTGTCCCTCTTCCACCTTCTCGCCCTGAAGTATGGTATCTCAACATTGAAACTGCACTAAGACCCAAAACAGCTGTAAAGAAAGCTATCGATAGCATACTCTTAACTGACACATTCATAAAATTTTCATTTTTTAATTAGCAGTTGATGGTTTTGAAGACAGTGCACAACTAGCAATGCAAAATGGGAAGGCCGCGTTCCGTATTAGGCGGTGTTTATATGATACCGGATCAAGTTTCATTCCAGTACAACTTCATTCCGGTTGTATACAGATCGCTGCATTTGTTTAAATAATACTTCAAAAAAGTTCGTACCGGAATGACTCATTCCGTAATGAACTCATCTGGGTTCTCGTTCCGGATCGATATTTTCGATCTGGAACGAAATCTGACCGCAAAGGTTTTCCAGCATCATATAAACAACGCACGAATTCATTCCGGCACGAAATGGACGGCGGAGTTCAACTTCTGGTAGACTGGGACAAACAGAGCGTGCGCTGCTTCCAGCTTCATTCCGGTACGAATTCGTTTTTGGAACTTTTTCATGTGAACACAGTACGAATTTATGTTCGTTCCGGAATGAAACTCGATCCGGCATCATGTAAACACCGCCTTAGATCTTGAACTAGACATAGCAACCTTACAATCAATTACACAGTTTTACTATCAAGCAAAAATGAGCAAACAGGATATATGTCAACCAATTTTAAACCCATCGCTCAAAATGTCACGCAGTTACCATTAATCATTATTTATTTCAATGCTACTCGAACCTTGAGTATTTTTTGTTCGTTCCGACGTTTGTTTTGCGCTGCCGTCAATCAGACACGACATAAGACCCGCAGATACAAATAAAACCACTCATGATTCCAAGTTCTGTGGAGATATACATTGTGTGGTTGGAACAGTGCCACTCTAACTTCAGGAAAGTGTGGTTCAGTTTGACTGACTGATTGATTGATTGATTGATTGATTCAATGATTGATTGTATGAATGATTCACTGATTGATTACTTGACTGACTGATTGATTGACTAAATGATTGAACTATCAGTCGGTCAATTGATTGATTAATTGATTGACTAATTTGTTGATTCACTGTTTGATTGTGTGAATCATTGACTAATTGATTAGTTAATTGACTGACTGATTAACTGAATAATTGATTGATCAATCTATGGATTAATTGATTTAATATTTAACTGATTATTAATCGTTTGACTAATTGATTAATCAATCGATCGATTGATTGGTTTATTAGTTAATTGATTGACTGACTGAATGACTCACTGATTGATTGATTGATTGATCGATCGATTGATCGACGTTGAGTACTTCCAATTTTTCTTTATCTTTTCTCTGCTAGTTGTTTTACTTTCTTGCAGTACCTTAGATTTCTGTTTCTCCATATTTCTATACAAGCCTTTGTATCTTCAAGAAAATATATGAATTATACCATTTTAATGCCGAGCCGTTATTTTTCTTCTAGGAAGTTCCGTGAAGATTGCTGTTGTACTCGTTCTCATGGTCGCCGGTTTAGTGTTCGTGGGACTGGCCCACAGTGAGTGGAAACTTGTTGGGGTCGCGTTGATTTCCACATCAGCTTCATTCGGCGAAATGATGTTTTTAGCATTGACTGGGTTCTACCAGCACTCCACAGTTGGAGCTTACTGTGCTGGTACTGGGCTGGCCGTGGTGTTCGCAAATCTGTACTATCTTGGTAAGTTTTATTTGTCTTTCAGTAGTACTAGTTATTGAACCAAACTGTGTAATTCTTGGATTTATGGCAACTATGTCTTGGAGATTTGGGACAAAGACATTGAAACCATGTTGGCTGAAGATACAAAACCAGCTAATGAGGACTCTTTTGTTGAACTCAGCCAACAAGGCAACCTCATTCTTATGGCCCGGATATTGAAAGGGAACTGGGAACGAGGTGGCAAACATGGTCACTGCATGGTGACGCATGATGTCACGTACAACTCAACCAATGTGGTATACCAACCTTCGATTTGAATAATTCAGGGCCATCTACATGTTGCTGGCATCGACAGCGGCTCTGAATGAAGTAAGCGTTGCTTTGTTGTGACATTCGCCAGTTTTGGCTTACTAGTTTAGTGCAGATAGATGATATAAGATTGTGTTGGTTCTTCCTTACCAATTCGCTCAAGTGATTTGTTTGAAATTGTTTTTCAGTTCTGAAAATTAGTTCAACTTTGAAGAACTAGTATGATGAACAAACCTGTTAAAATTTAAAATGTTTGCATCAGAGCGGAATTATCAAATAAAGAAAAACAGATGCATAATATAATTTTCTCATATTTGTTTCAACACAAAAAATTTGTCGCTGTTTTCGTAACTTCCAAAATTAAGTTTTGTTGTAGTTCAGAATCGTCTTTTAGTTCAAAACTGTGGAGAAACTCGAGTACACAGGTGTAATTTTTCCAACCAAAACATATCCATTTCCTGCGAAATTGATAATGTTCGTTATTTCGATAGCGAACGCCAAGATTACAGAGTTTTTCTATGCTGAAAACGACTCTTATCCGACATGCTTGAGTACAATAATAGATTTTTCAAGTTCCGACAAATGGCTAATTGAATCTGAAAGTTATTTGTATTTCTTATAGTACATATATCTGTAATTTTAACTGATCTTAGAAACTAACTTACTCTCGTTATCTAAAACAATGGAACTTGGAAGTCACATGACTTCTGCAAGATGCGTACGAAGGCCTCCGAGACGTTGTTGTCAAACACTTTTGTAAATATAATTGAAGTTGTACAAATTCTAGAACAAAAAAGCAAGATTTCATACTTGTATTAAGAGGAAGGAAACTCGTCCAGCTGGTAATACCAGGAGAAAAGGAAGAATATGAACAAAATTCGTTTACCAACATGACAGGTGGCGATGTACTACGCTGAGCTGGAAGCAGTTAGTTGAAGTATTTAGAAGCCAACAAATGCTTTGAAAGTTAGTAAGCGAACGCATTTGGTCAGCGTCTGTGGCCTGATGAACATCCTTTTCTTCAACTGGAACAGCAGTAATCAAAATCTGAATAACGTTATAAGAACTATTTTAGTTTCTGCAGGATGGAGTTTACTTGAAGCAACTTTCATGCGCTAGCGCTTCTGTTTCCAACTCGCCATCTTCTTTGTTTACCAACGTGTAAAACGTAATTGTAAAGACGGAAATTGGTTTTATATCCTGGCTGACGAGTAAGTCTTAATTTATTTAGGTAAAAGACTGAAACGTCAAGTTGCAATTATTCAACAATGTTCCTCGTCAACAACTTTTAGTGCTGTAATCTTGGTTCATTAAAATTGAAGGTGATTCACTGCTGTAATTAACTGTTTAACATTGAAAGACGTTTGTGTTGAAGCATTTTTTATAATACTGCTATAAGGTAGTTTTGAGATATTTTGTGTCGAGTTATAGCCTTTTTAATACTCGTAGATTTTAGTTTTTAGTCTATTTTCCATATCAGGGAAAGCGATGATTATGACCTGATAACTCATTAGTATTCGTTGCAATCAATATTGTAAGAATTGCAATAACCGTTACTAATTGTTTAATGACTGTTGCTGTTGTTATGGAGCTGGAGCAGTTATCTTGGTTGACATATCTCACATTTACTCACAGTTGTTTTCCCCACAGCTCTGACAGTCCTGTTAGAAGTGTCTCCCCGTGCAGCCATGTTAAGTATTAGCTGGTTCCCACTGATAATGGTTACCTCTTTTTTGGTACTGAGGAAAAAGGAGACTAAAGGCTCGGGAGCTGAAGGAACCATTTACCAAGACTACAAGCCTATCCCACTGAGGGAGGAAGACGGGCAAACCAACGGCTTGGGAGCTGAAGGAACCATTTACCAAGACTACAAGCCTTTCCCACTGAGGGAGGAAGACGATCAAACCAACACTCTTACTCGACTAAGTACACGTAGAAAATTCATTGCCATTTGGAAAACATTACACCATCTTATCGCACTCATTATCGGACTCTTTGCTACATTTTTGTCTTTACAAGGAATTGCCTCAACATTAGTCTATCAGCAGTATAATCTAGCACCAAGAGAAGTGTTTGTAGTTTACAACAGTGCTCTCAACTTTTCCAGTTCGGTCGGTCGGTCGTACAGTTTCGTGTGTTCCTTAGTAAACCCAAACCTCAATACATTCACAAAACACACCTGGGCCCTGTCTTCAACGATAGTGGTTGTAATGCTCTTTCTGCTCATAGATTCTTGGTACCGTTTCTTAGGCAGCATACTCCTGGTCAGTCTGCTGTTGTCGGCTGCTGGTTTGTTGTTTGGAATCTTGTATGTGAATGTTTTCGCAATGGTTGGAATAAGTGAAGACGCCAGAGAGAGTGTAGTTACCCGGCCTTTTGCAATATCGGGTTGGGATGCAGGAATGCTGTTTGCTGGACTGTTGGCTTTGTACATCGAGCCTATTATACAACAACACTGCATGTACATTACGAATGGTAGAGCGGAACTGTGCTTAGCAAGATCAAACACAAGAGTAATGTAATGGCATTCCAATAGTAATGATAATAGTAACAACTGAAAAATATTATAGCGCTAATTTTCAAATATTAAACTTCAAAGAACAAATTTCGGTCAATAACCTAGTTATCTAAAAATAAAAATCTAATTTCGAAAGGCTATAGAGCAATTAAAGTCAAAATACTTATATTTATAAAGCTTGTTGATAAAAACTGTCTTTTTAAAAGTGCTGTTAGTTTCTTTCTGTATGCAATGCTATTTTAGATTTTTCAATGAAAAGGGTAAATAATTTGTTTTCTGTTTTGGTAACAATTTCCTTCTCGTTCAGATGTTGGTAACCCACACGATTTACTTAGCAGAATTAGAAGAGAGTTCATTGTCTTAAGCCAACACGATTTGTTCTGGTAAAACAGTATATGGTTTACCATCAGTGCTTTGGAAATTATTATAATCGAATCTGATAACATTAAACGGAACCAATATTTTAATAATGTGCAGTAAATATTTATTGAAAGCGGTTGTCGACCAAGTCCTGATCGGCAACCGTAATCTGATTCCTTATTGTGCAGCCCCAAAACTTGTATGTAGTTTTGCTAGTGGTTGGTTGCCGTCTTTAAAAATAATTTTTCTGAAAAGTGTTTACACCTCTGTTGTTGGGGGAGAGAAATGTTCCCCAAACCTCACTACTAAACGTCAAAACAGGAACTATTAATGTACCAAAAAGAGATGGCAATGTTTTAACTTGTACCTGATTGTATATGTTAAAATATTTTCTTAAACTAAAATACGCTCTCATTTAAGTTTTTCCAAGCAGCAGAAGTTACCATTTTTATGTATTTATCGACCTACTCAAATACGTCATTTCCAAAATAAAAGTTACTTTTCAAAAATTTTCTGTGATGGAAAGCAATAAGTTTAGTTTTCTTTTTAAAAATTTCATGTCATGTAAATATATTGAACTAGCAACTTGAAAATCAGGTAAATCATTTAAAAACAAATTAACAAGGGTTTGACCGAGTTTACAACCTTTCCCTATTCCTACTTTGTTTTCAGAGGTCCTACTTTTACACAAGACTGTAGCTGAGAATACAGAAAATAGCAATTTTAGCCATTTCGAGGATAAACCATATTTCACTGATTTAACAAACATTCAATATCTCCAGACACAATGAAATGCATTCTTAAAATCAATGAAACATAATGTGTAGGTTGGGTTTTTTTGCCTTGTGCGAGTCAAGTATCGCCGGTTCAGTGTAATGTGAATACATGATCAGCTGTTCTGGATCCCTTCAAAAAAACAAATTTGAGCAGGATTAAGAATTTTGTTTTTGCTTTAAAAAAAGCTACATTTCGGTTGTTTAAAATCACCGAGAATATTTTTCCAAAGTAACTACTAACAGTTATTCCTCTATAGTTTGATGGGTCCATTCTGTTTTCAGATTTAAATATAGGTACTATGAAACCATTGCACCATGACTTGGGATAAAACCCCGATGATAAAACTAGGTTAAATAATTTAATAACAGATGTACTGAGAACTAGTACTGGTAAACTTGTTTTGATCATCTTGAATTCAGTCCATGTGCCTTTTCGTTCTGCACTAATCCCGAAATAAATAAATAAATGAATGCAAGAACAATATTCCTTGGAGAATTGTGGTTGGTTCGTGAGTCCAGTCCATATATCTTTTTGTTCTTTAAAAATTTAGCCGATTTCTTCATTTCAACTAATGATATTGTATTGTCAAGAAGATCATTCTTTGTTTGCGCAAATCCATGATTAGGCTTTTAATGCCTTGTTCATCATTTGAAGGTGTCTTATTACCTAATGTTTTGAAATCGTTGAACCATGAAGTAGCATCAATTTTTGATGTTTTGTTGCTTTCATTGATATTATTAATCATCATTTTTATCAAATTCTAATATTCCTTTGGGTTAGATGAACAAACTTCCTCAGGCTGTATGGTTCATAATTTTTTCGTTATATAGCTTCTTTGCTAATTTGAATTCCTTTGTATATCGCTTTTTGAGATTAAAAAATTACCCACGCAGAAATGGATCAAGAGGATACTTCGATAGTGAGTCAATTGCTTCAAATACTGATTCTCGATTTGAATTGTTCGACTATGAAAGAATCTACCAGCAGAAATCACTGAATCTACGAGTCTGAAAAAATTTGAAAGAACACTAAAAGCTTTCCTACAAATATAACCTTATGTACTATTTTAACTGCCCTCATCCAATATGCCGATCACACACGACTATATTTCTTGATGGCTCAAAAATGCACTTGAAACAAGCTTATATACACTTGATCATTTTTCTAAATTATCGAACTTAAAACTTAATAACTCCAAAACAGAAGTCCGCTGGATAGGAGCATTTTAACTTTAACTTTAATTTAAATAATTGCCAATAGCAAAGTTAATCCGGCAATGGGTGGTCAGGACACGCGCGCGGAGATGGTAGCAATGTAAAACATAAGACGACAACTACTAATATAGTAATAATAATAATATTTAACTGATAATTAAACAATTAATAATTAAATGATTAAATACAACTATAATTATATTATATGAATATAACCGCGTGATACTTATACTATGAAAAACAACAACAGGGTGTGGAGCAGCTCATTGCCAGATTAGCGTGCTAGTGGCACCATTTTGAAATTCGGCAATTG
>JANSTQ010164888.1:0-10537 GCA_026167885.1 Bergia puertoricense
GTTCTACAATCATCAGAGAAGTTGCTTTTCTACCGAAAAACAAGTAACAGTAGTTTCTATCCACAAAAATACCTTGAAGTTCTTAGAAACACAACCCTCCGAAAAAACTATGTGAAACTCAAAATAAGCAATCATAATCTTCATATCGAAACTGGCAGATATTGTAAACCCAAACTAGACAGGATCGAGCGTTTTTGCAAATACTGCTCTGATACCTCAATAGAAGATGAAAAACAATTTTATTTTCGTGCGACTTCTATAAAGATCAAAGGAGAACATATTTTTCTAATCTTGAAAGAATTTTAGGAAATATTATTCCACCAAATGAAAGAGCATTGCTACAGACAATTTTCTTAACTGAAAACGAATCTATAATAGTTCAAACGGCAAAATTTGTTAGTACATGCTTTGCAGCAAGAGAACAGCTACCACCATAATCGCCAAATGTAAAGTTAATTTGTAATACAAGTCTCTTCTACTAAATTAGAACGAATGCAATTTTTTTTTGTTGTTGTTGTTGTTTTTTTCCGCCACAGTAATGTATTTGTTTCGGCTTTATTATGAAAGCTTTAGCAATTAATGTACAATAGTATTGTATCATGCCAATAAAGCAAGTATTTACCTTTACCTATCTCTATCTCTATCTCTATCACTATCTCTATCTCTATCTCTATTTCTATTTCTATCTCTATCTCTATCTTTCTCTTTCAAAGGCAAAGCTAAGTATATTATAAGCCGTTCCATGAAAAACTATCAAAAAGTTGCAAAAGATCTTGAAAAGATACCGTGGCATACGATAAAAGACCTAAGTGACCCAAATGACATGGTTCTTTTGTGGGAAAATCGGTAGTGAGTGTCCTAGACGAAAAAGAGTAAAAAATAGGTCTTCTCCTTGGCTTTGTTCTTCCATCAAGAAACTTCCGTACAAAAGAACAATTTTCCAAAAACAAATCTACTGCTTCATGGGAAGCCTATAAAAAGGTAAAAAGGCAAGAAACGAGGGAAACGGGGCGATTATATAGGTCAAAAAGAGATACACTAACAATGAAATAAACGCAAACACTGGAAATAGTAGACGAACATGGAAGGCTATAAGCCATCTCCTTGGACGCAAGTGTAAGATTTCAGAAATTACTGAATTAAAAATGAGTGACAGTAGTACAGTAGGTATGGAATTAGCCTGGTTTTACGAAGCCAATTCGGAGCCTGTATAAATTATTCATGAATAAAATGCGGGGGAATAAATTGTTTCTTTTGTTTTCCTAGCTCATGAATAAAATGCGGAGCCCATGCGGAGCCTGCATAAATTATCTTAGGATGACGTCATGGCTTGGTGTTTTTCTTGGCTTAGGTTTCCCCAATTCATAAAGGACACGAGAACAATATAGCAGATAATTATAGATCCAGCTCCATCCTGCCTGTTGCAGCGAAGATTTTTGAGAGAATTATTTATGTCCAACTATACTCATACTTGTCTGAAAGCAATATCATAACCAAATTTCAGTCCGATTTTAGGAAAACCCACTCTACACTTACAGTACTTATTCAAACAGCAGAGCAGTGGTACAAAAACATGGAGTGTGAAAATGTAAATGGAGTTGTGTTTCTAGATCTGAGTACGGCTTTCGACTTTGTTGACCATTCAGCCCTATTACAGAAACGTAATCATTATGGTATAAAGGGTAATGCCCTTAGTCTCTTTAAACCATACCTACAAAACAGAACTCAGTGTTGTGTGGTCAATAATACCATCTCAAAAAGCGAAATAGTTAAGTCTGGTGTTCCCCAAGAGTCCATTTTGGGGCCTTTACTTTTTCTCTTCAGTGTACATCAACGACTTGCCCAACTGCTTAAAATATTCTACTCTAGGAATCTTTGCGGACGACATTCATCTAACAGTTCCCGCCGACAACGTGCTTGAACTAGAGAAGTTGTTAAACAGGGATTTATCTAACTTCGAAATCTGGTTGCGAACAAACAGGTTAGCTGCAAATGCAACTAAAATCCTGTTCATGATAATAGCTTCAAATTACAAGCTAAACCAGCTCATTCTCAATCCTAAAGTAAAGATAAATCAGCAAACAGTGAGCCAGGTACAGTAACTAAAGCTAAAGTACTGGGTGTTTCTATTGATTCTGAACTGACCTCACATAAATGATATCATTATCCCAAAATTTTTTAAGGGTACTAAGAATATTACGAACACTTATAGGGGTATCTTGACCACACAACAACTTATATCGTTGTACAAATCTTTAATTCTTTCTCACTTTGACTATTGCAGCAATATGTGGGGAAACAAGGGCTAGTTTTGAAAAACAAATTGCAGGTGCTACAAAACAGAGCCGCCCGAATTATTACTAACTCCTCATATGAAGTGAGGCCATGCAAGATGCTGAAAGAACTTAATGGGTAGGATAACCTTGAAAGCAGACGAAATAAACAAAAAAATCCTCTTAATGTTTAACATTGTAAAAGGTGATGCTCCTACACTGTTAAAAATAACTTTTTATAAGGTCTAGAGAGTGTCAAACAAATGACGAGGTTCAGTTTTAAACTTGAAACTTCCTTTGCCGCTTACGGAGTATTAGAGGCGGTGCCAAACCCTGGAACAGTTTACCATTAGAAATTAGAGTTTAGAATATGTAGATAGTAGTAGTTCTTTAAGAATCGTATTAATATGTATATATTTTAAAAACAAGTACTGTTGTAATTTTAGTTTTCACGGCTTTCTTGAAAAACAATGTAAATTTGAACGGAGCTGCCTTGTTGAAATGAAGTTGTCTTATCTTATCTTATCTTATTTCATCATCTCATCTCTAAAATGTCAAAGAGAAAATGCAAAAAATGTTGAAAAATGCAAGAAATAAAGACGTTAAGGACGATGATACTAGTTGAGCGGTGAATGCTCGTAGTTTTGTAGATTTAGGCAATCTTGACATAAGCAGCTCTAAGTTCAATGGTTGCATCTGAATTTCATGCTCTAAACAACAAGTAAGAGACAATGAGGCGAGATTAGTTTAATCGACAAAGACTGAGTATCAAGTGAAAGACTGGTTTGAACGACCCGAATGGCCTCTTTTATAGGGAAACTTCCATTTTTGGCAAATATAAATAATGAAATTGCGCTTATTAATACCAACAAAAAGAAATGTAACACAAACAATATATTTTCTTGCTCAACTGTTTTATTGCTCTTTAGTATTTCACCCAACACCTTAATCTAGTTTCCCTTTGGCCCTTGTTCAATCCCGTGAATCGTTGGTACAGAGAGTAAATGATGTAACATCTCTGTTTGAACCCTGCAAAAAATAACAGTAACATTTTCAAACAATAGTGCACCAGATCTAAGGCATTTAAAAATTAAAACGGTGATCGTGTATAACGTAATTCCCAGAATTCGGGTAGTTCCAAGGCTGGGATAAATATTTTTGCCAAAATACATAGAAAGAAAGAAAAAAGAATTCTGTAAAACAACAGAGAAATGAATCCGTGGTACATTGTGGCCATTTTATGTGCAAATTAGAAACTGAAATATAGGTTATTTTCCAGTTTTGCATTACTAGTTACAAGTACAATGCTGAAAACAAAGGCGTATTTTCCATTTTCACCGTTTAAAACGGCCAACGATAAAATACCAACGAAATTTCTACTTAAGTAATGATCTGTGCAAGAATGGGAGCAAATACAGCAGGGTGCCGGCAGAATACAAAAATATGTCTAAATAGTCCAATCCAATTAATTACAGCACTCTGATTGGATATCACGCGCAAAAGGCGCGAAATTCAAAGTTTTTCATGAATTTCAGTTTCTTCCCCCTTGATGCAGGCTTCACTTTTGATCAGAAATGAAAGACCAATTTTGGAAGTACGTTATATCAGATTTTCTTCAAAATCGATATTGGGTAACTGGGAGAAATCCTGTCGAGAGTGCTTGCTCGTGGTTTGTAGGCTATAATATGTCCATTATCACCTCTCAAGATCGTAACATGATGCTATGAAATAACAAAATCCCATTGTTCAGTTTCACTTGCTGGAAAACAAACAATTTATTGAAATGTAGGCAAGAAAAAAAAACTAATGTAGAGCAGCGCATGTACTTGTTTTGAAATGTTTGAGAAATGTAACAACAATATTCAAATATATCAGATAGCGGCAAAAATATTCGAGTGATTTAATCAATCAATAACATAACACAGTTTTGTCGTTATTGCGAAGTTCCGCAAACGATTGCAGAATGATGCAACGTTCCCGCACGAACAACTGAAGAACAAACTGTCCGCATTCAGTTGTATCTTCTCTGATGTAGTTCAAGTCAGCTACTTCATACAACTTTGTTCAGTTCAAAAGAACAGTTCTCCAAAATGGCCCACCAAAATTCAAGCTTTGGACTCCGCCTCCCAAAACCCAAATGGACTCGGTTCACTCGTAACAGTCTGAATTCGCGAAAGGGATATCATGTTATCTACAGAAAGGTCGATGCCTTTCACAACAAGATTTGTGATACTTGGTAAACTGGCCAATTTTGCCACTGTTGCAACCGAGAACTGCTGATTGTATGATACATCCAAAAACTGAATGTTCCTCATCTCACGCTTGCGTAATCTCACGTGTCCTTGCAAAGCGGTGTAGTTGGCAATATCAAGAACTTCAAGCTCGAGTGCTGTCCGGAATATCTGTCGCAAATCACCCAAATGGGCACTCGAAATATCTGTGTTACCAATTCTTAAACAAGTTTCATTCTCAAACACTCTCAGCAGAATGAGGCGATACAATTTGCCCGTGTTTGCAAGATCGAGCTCGGCACAGTCACCTCGTTCGTACAAATCTTGAAGAAGCCGCTTGCTGAAGTTGTGATTGCTGAATATAACTTGCCACCAACTGTATGAGGTGCTTGCCGCACGAACAAGTGAATCTTGCGGGATCTGTTCATGTGTCTTTCATCCACTTCGATCGACATATCCAAGCTCTTCACCCCTCGCCGCACGAAGATCAGCTGCTGACTCCACTTCCCGTGCCTCGTGTTTGTTGCAATGGCATCGAGGTACGAAGGGCATTTCGACGACGAAAACTAACTATGAAAAAGCTATATATACTATTTACAGTTTAGGTAAACTATTTACAAGGAAAATTTTAAAAATGGAAACATTAAACGAAGAGAAAAGCCCAAAGTATTTTACCAACAGTTGCAAACCAATATGACGGCCACTTGTTATTCTCGCTATCAGAACTAAAATTGCAATAGTGCCAGTTCCCCAATACCAAACTCGTCCAAATTTTGACTGATACAAGAACAAAGGCTACTCTTCCAAATAAGGTTGTAAATCATTCACCATCGAATTTCAAAGGGTATTTTTCTTGATTTTTTTTAATTCAGCCAATCAGCATACAGGATTTTAATGAGATAATCAAATTATAGTTTGAAGGAAACCAGACGTTCTGCCGCGGTCTGCTCCCATTTTTGCACGGATCATTACTTAATTGGAAAAAATGGAAAACACGAAAAAGCAATTGAACATTTTCTAGTTTCTAATTGTTATTTCTTTTTTCTAAGTTTTACTGATTTTCTATTTTCCCATTTTCATTTACTATTTTCCATATTATATTTTCTAATTTTTGATTTTAGTTTTGCCTTTAGTCTCTAGATCTTTTCTTGTTGACTCAGGAACAACTTCCACCATCTTGGTTAAGTGTCGACACAGCTGCTTCACTTGCTGCTACTACTTTACTTTCTTCAGGTCAAAAAACGAGACTAAGAAACTCTGAGAAAAAGGTCAACTACGTTATTTCTCCAAAGATAGAAATATTTTTTTTTTAGTTTTTGTACAAAACTCAATTGTGTGTGGAGGAAGCAAGACACTCAGAAAATTCCAGATTTGGCAACTCTTGGCAAACCCTTAACCTTCCAGTCACTTCCGGCCAGTAAACAGGGCGCAATCAAAGTTAGAAATCGGAAAATAGAAATTAGAAAATAGCAACGGAAAATGGAAAATAGAAATCAGAAAACAGAAACTGTTCAATTCTATTTACTATTTTTGCCAACAAAAACGGTTTTTGTTATTTTCTGTTTTCTATTTTTGTCAAAAGAACTGAAATTTTATTGGTATTTTGTTGCTGACCGTTTTAGACCGTGGAAATTGAAAAAAAGCCTCTGTTTCTTATATTATACTTGTAATCAGTGGTCCAAAACTGGAAAATAACCTATATTTCAGTTTCTAATTTGCACATAAATTCGAAAAGTGGAATGGCCGCAATGTACCACGGATTCAAATGTCCCACGGATTCAAATGTTCCATAAAAGAAAGAAAAAGAAGAGAAAAGGGAGGGAAAAAAGTGCAAGCGTTGGAGCAATGGAATTGGAAAAAGAAAGAAACATCTGCACTGAAATAGCTAATAAAAACGTATTTTTGTAAGGATGTTACTTATACAATTTTTCCACTCTTTGTTAATACCCCCACCTCCACTCCCCCAACGCCATTCGCAGCGATAAAGAACAGTTGCCATTAGGGTTAATGTCAGTAGTAGTTTTGCTCTCTGCTTTCCCAAACACGAATTAATTTAATACTACACGCATTAGGACCCTTGAAAATCGGACCCTTGAACATCCCTTTTGTAAAAAGCAAATCATTATTTTTACCTTGCAGTGTGTATAATTAGTGTTTTCCTTTGCGATGTTTGCGCGGTTTACGGAAAGGCTTTCCCCATCCTCCCAGACACTTAACACACTTCTTGGCGTGCCTCTTGCAAATTCGCTTGGACACGCGGTACGGAGCAGGGCTTTTCAAGAGACAGGACACACCAGCAATTTTGCAAACCTAAAAGGTAAAAACATTATAGGCTTTGTATAATTGCTTCCCTTCTTTATCTAAATGAAGTTTAATTCTAGTTAATCCTTTTAAGTTGTGTAGTTAGGAAAATTCACTTCAAAACAAACGTAGAACATTGGATCGCGGCTTCCAGTCAAAGTTTATATGGGAAATGGGATCTTGTGTGATCACAAATCAACGCAAATCAACAAAGGTTTTGGTTATTTTGTGTCATTTTAACATCTTATCGATACTGGTAACCAGCGTTTTCCGCCGCGCGCCCGTGATGCAACTTACCTTTTCATATTTCTTGCACTCCCCCTCCCCCCCCCTCCCTTAATCATAGCGACCCTTAATAATTAATTCAAATTCATTTAGGTTTCACTTTTTATGTTGTATATTATGGGTAAAAATTTACATTTAGAAGTGCTTCAAATAACCAAAGTATATCTCATTTAGAAAACCAACCTTCTGAATTTTCTTCGACTTCCCGCGGCCAGGATCCATTTCTTCTTCGTCCTCCTCAATTTCCTCCGCCACGCTGAATTCTTCCGGCATATCAGCAAGTTCATCATCCTCCATATCTTCTAGGATCTCATCATGTCTGTGCCTCCTCCTTCGTGGTTTGCGGCCCTTAAGGCATCTCACGAACCTTCCTACACACGCCATTTTTCCGCAGTAATTTCCCTTGCCTGACTTTATCACACATGCTTTTCCAAGCATTCCGCAGAACCTCAGCTGAAATTAAACATCAAAATTTTAACGTTAATTGTACATTTTGGCAGTTTTCTCAGTCTTTCAGAGTACAGGACATACTCTGATAGTTGAACTAAAATTTAAAAAATAAGGAAACCTACGAATCAATAAAATTTAAATCTATATTTTACTGTGCTTTTAGTAGGAACTTTAGGTTTCAAAGAAGATAACGGTTACAAAAATGTTTTTAAAATAAAATTCTGTTATGTATGCTCTATTTCTCTTTCTTGCTACAATCTCTGAGAAGAAATGTTTTAGCAACTAGTTCATGTATCATTTCATTTAACCTATTGTTCTCTGCCGGTGTAGTGAATGTGATTAACATCATAATAAGGTAAGTTTCCTACACTGCCGTAGTATCCTACCCTGGCTCTGAACAGACGAGATTTGCAGCTTCTTCGACGATGACGTCGCAAACGACGGCCACGGCCGGATCTGCGTGGATCTTCTTCTATTTCGTCGTCTGATTCCTCTTCCTCCTCATCTTTCGGCCGTCGTTTAGGGTGTGGACGACCTGATGGCCTGGGCCTAGGTGGGTGTCTTTTGCGCATGCAGAATCCACAGCGAACGCCACGTCCAATGCATGCCAATGCCTTCTTGCACTTTCCCTCTTTGGGAAGCTTCATTCTCTTGACAGCTTTCAAACATGCTATTGTTGCAAATTTGCAAATCTGTTCATAACAACAACAAAATAGAATCAGATCCAGGAAATTCATCAAAAGTATTTTTGTCTGAAAAAACCCAAAACGTTTTGATATCGTCCACCTCAGAAACTCCCAGTAAAATCAGTGAATTGTTTTTATTTATTTATTTTTTTTACTTTTTTCAATTAGATGTATCACTATCGTTCAACAACTGTTTACGAAAGGATATAATACTTTTAAAATATGTATAATTTTTTAAGAAAGTCAAGTTTGGGTTACCACATAAGATCAAAACATCACTATTAATATTAATATTGATATTGATATTAATAATAATAATAAATATAATAATGATAATAAAGGTAAAAATTAAAAAATTAAAAATAACAGTAATATAAGCGAATTGATAGATCTCAAGAATAGAAACCCATAAACACAACTCAATCAAAGATTCAATAATAAACTTTCAATCTCTATCTAGCCTACTTCTAGAAAATAATTTCCAGGTCCTTAAAGCATTGAAAAGAATAAATTAACTTAGGGCTAAATACAGGAATTGCAGTAGACATGAAACTAAAGGTTTACAGGCTGAAATAATTGATTGGGTGTTTTTATGGTTGTCCCATACAAAACAGTTACTTTCTAAAACGAATTCCTTTCATTCTTACTCAAAATGTGTTGACCAAAGAAAATAAATTGGACAAAGAAATTCTTTTAACAAATAAAATTGTAAAAACTATATGCACTTTTTAAAATATCTCTGTATTTCGTTAGTTAAGAGTTTTCCTTGAATTATTTTGCAGCAAAAGTTATTTTAATATGTGTTCTTAACAACATCTTTTGTGGATCGACCGGATCAGTGGGAAGATAATGCAACCGAACCGTGAAACAACCCAATAAACATCTGCTATGCGACTACTGATATATGAAAATGTATGCGAACAGACGTAAAACCTACATGAGGACGGCAGCTTCGTCGCCTGTGACGTCGCAGCTTACGTCTGAAGCGTCCAGGGTCCTCCAACTCTTCATCTCCCTGCTCATCGTTAGTGACCTCCTCGATCTCGTTCAGTTCAGTGTCTTCCACATCCATCAGTTCTTGCTCATCTTCCTCAGCTCTCACTAAGGCCACAGTAGCCGTAAGCAGGAGTAAAACCCAAATTAGCTTCATGGCTCCAGTTGTACGCTGTCTTCGGCGCTCAACTAAGTGATGGATCACAGCTGGAAGTCCCGCGCTTTAATGAACGTGCGGCACGATGCCGGAACTTGATTGGATAGTTTACTGCGCATGGAAAGTACTTACAAAATCCATGCGCAAAAATGGTACAACAGCTAAGTAAACTGGAGTACGTTTTATTGCTAAGCGCGTTAACATCTTAAAGTTAGGTTTGTAAACATTCGTTATTGCCTGCTTTCGTATTTGCTTTGCGTGGGCAAGTTTGTAAAATGAAATAGCTTCTGTGATATGAGAGGGTCTTAAATTTTACTGGTTTACAAATCTGAGTATATGATTTTTAAGAACATTTAAAGGAGGCAATAAATGTTTTGAGTGGAATTATAATTCTGGCTTCAATAGAAAGAACATCTTAGCTAGCAGAGCTGCTGAAATTCTATTTTAAATGCAAATATGGTATACGACATTAAACACATTTATTTGTACACTATTAATTTTTTTCGGCATCATTTTGTGATTTTGTGTTTACTCGTGAGATGGAATGGAAAACAAAAGATTGTGAAAGTGGTATACTTCATATCTTACCACTCCTAAACGTAATTACACATTCCCAGCACAACAGCTGGTTTCCCAAAGCGCTTCCATTTTACGGAAAAATCGAATTGCTTGCAAGCTCTCCAAATCTGTCGAGTCATACTTATACCAATTGTGTTATGCAATTCTTTTTTCGTTATAAAGTGTTGTATTTTTGTTCTTGCTTACTTACCTAAATCTGGCAAACCTAATCTCTAGGTGCCAGTTATCTTGTCCCGTGATTTTGTAATAAACAAATACTACAACTCGCAGTAATATTATATATAGGTTGTGGTTTTGTTTTGATTTGTATGTTATAGGTATAAAGTTTACTTGCAATAGTTGAGACCGGTTGCAAAAATAACTTGCTTTCTTCGCGCAGTTAAAAACCAGAAAAGTTTGACTTGGAAGTAATCTAAGTAAATAACTTAAATATCTGTATATCTATAGTATAGAAATAGAAAATGAGCCCGCGCGCTCTGTTCAGTTTAGTTTATTTAATTTGTCGCAAAAGAAGATTACAAAGGAAAAGTGAAAAATCAAAAAGAATTGGGAACTGTGACAGGGGGAAGGAACAGAACTCTC
>JANSTQ010164899.1:0-10536 GCA_026167885.1 Bergia puertoricense
CTTTGTGTCTTAATCGGAAATCTTGCCGTTCCTCGTCTGTGAAGACAACCTTTAAACGTTTTGCCCTCTTTTTCAGAGAACTCAGGAACTATTTTGCACGCAAATCCGTATTTCCCCAGATCTTGCCGTTGATACGTTCTGTCCATTCCTACAAAAGTTTGAACCTTTCTGTCAATATTGCTTTGCTAGCTGTTCAAGTTATATAGTATGGTCAGTTTTAGTTTTATAAAAAGATTTCTTAGCAAACTATGATATCCCCAATCGAGTGCCCTGATTGGCTAATCTTAGCAGTAATCTGTTTTGTTTCAGTTTAGAAGCTAACAAAGCCCCAACACAAAAAAACCTGTCAAACCTGATTTTCCTGTTTTTCCTTTCCTTCTTATTTCCCGCTACCCGTACCCCTCACGCAACTAACCGTGTCCCTCACACAAGGCCTTCCTTCCTCCACCCACCCCACAATGCTAACTTACCACCGTAATAGTCGATTCTGCTCATGTTGCGAGTGGCTGCATGCCACACTTCAAAAGGCTCCACGATGTCTCCGTAGGGAAGGGACAGCACGCCTCGAGCATGGTAGTCAGCTGGGATTTGCAGAGGCTCTGCTATAGGGATAACCACTTTCTCAGATCTTCTACTGCGCATGTGTGATTGTCTTTTAACTGACACTAGTTGATCATAACTGAGATATAACAATCCTGTGATGTTAAATGAGAAACGCAAAGAATGAGCAGAGAGAATGAGAGTGTTTAAACTTGTAAATGAGCACAGAAAGAAAGTCAAGCTAGCCATGTTATGTTTTCGTTTGAGAGTAGTAAAATCGATACAAATTTAATGTCATAGGAAGCGCCGGTGATAAGCAAAACTTTCTGCTTTCAATCTATATCCAATCAGAGGGTTGTGTGATCGAACCTAACCAATCAGATTTTAACTGAAAACGGAAACATATTTTTTTCGGTGAGTAAAATAGATCTCCGTTCGGCTTTCACCCCTGGGTAGGTAGCCTGCATGGCAGGCGCTCTTTTGGCTTTTTTGTGCGCAGGGAATCTAGCGTATAATAAAAAATCCTCTCTCCACGACGCGAGACCGAGTCACGAGTGAAGCTACAACGAACTCGTTAAAGTCAATCAATTGTTGAATGTGTGTTCGTATTTTCGAATATCCTTAGTTCGGAATATTCCGAATAAACAGAATGTACGCCATGTATTCAAGAATTAGAATATATTCTTCCAGAATAGCCCCAACCAAACACGTATCCTTAATGTTAAAACCGCGAAAATTGTAGCCATAATGTACATGGGAGTCTCTCCCTCTGGCTGGCTTTTTGTATTCTGTTAATGCCGGCACTATATTTTCCGCCTGTGCTGAAATCAGGAATATAAGATACAAATTTACATTTAAATATGATCTTTGTGCTACCGCTGAATTAATTGCGAATGGAGTAACTAGATTATCAAAATCTGTGCAGAACTTGTTTGAATCTGCTCGGCAACCTTGCAAATGGCACGCCTTTGCTAAAATTTTATGAGCGTCTTTTGTCATCATGATTTATGATGATCATTCTTCGGCAATTTAAAAAGAAAAATAAATCTCCAAACTGTTCACCGTTGATAATAGCTAACAAATTTCTGGGAATATCTCTACAAAATACGGCGCTGATGTACTACCTCAGATTGTTTACATTAATTTTGTCGCCTCGATGTTGATCAGTTGAGTATTGCTTGTTCCACAAGTCCGTTGCTATCTCAGTTATAGTTTAGCTTTCTTACCTGAACATGCGACCGTGAGAATGAACAGAACCTTTCCTCGTGAACGTGTGAAGCATCTTCTGCTACCGGCAATCGATTTCAAAGAGTCTCCAACTCTCACCATAAATACACACCCGGAGTCTGCAGAAGTCTAGCACGTTTATCATCAGAAAAACGACCAAGAATCTACCTAAATGAGATTGGTCTTCTAATGCAACAGCCGAACTGCTGCGGATAGCACAAAAAATATTCGCGAAGAAAAGTAAAGCACGTGCTTCATTTTGAGCGAATTTTCCAAAAGAATAACTTATTTCGAAACTTGGTATAAGGTCACGGACTCTGTTTCGACTTTGATCGACTGACCATCCCTGGGCCGCCATGATCAGCGTTAAATTTGCAGCTGTGACGAGATTGTATTCACCTGACGGTGGGCGTAGCCGGTACCTGTTGAGTTTTGACAGGACACCAGTCTCTGTTCTCAGTATAACGAGTTTTAGCAGGTGATACTTGTACAGATAGATCAGTTGACCTCCCCACGCTATTAACGAATGGAAAACAAATTGTAATTAATTCTAGCACTAGCATGAAAGCAAACCCTAGGCAGCATACCCATACTTTCATAATACTCAAGCTTACTTTATTTCCGATTTGTTGTGCGAATATTATAAAATATCTCTAATATATTTTACAAAAATAGCACACGACCAACAAGAACGGAGACACTCGGAACACGAGCTCGGTTAACGGAATAGAAAAATAAAAGTATGAACCGCCTCCCCTCCCCTCCCCTTCCCTCCCGTCCGTATTTAATATTTTGAGTCAGTGAAATTTGGTTCATCAATTTTTTGGAGTTTGTCCGTATCTGCTACTTATTCAGTAGTTTATTTTGCTCTGACTCACGTTCATACTAATCTTTACTCACCAAAGCGAAACAACCGACTAACAGCTAGGCTGAACAACTCGGGTGGTCTGTTTAGTACAAAACTCGAAACGTAGAAGCATTTTAAAAAATTGTAATTTACAAAATATCCAAAGCCTCTGCAATATTAAATAGGATTAACTGCTGCGTGGGAAAACTATTTTTAAAATTAAAACGGGGATGTACGTCAGCGAATAAGACTAACCGGTCATAACCTCTGAGATTAATATTGCATCTCTGAGGAAAGATATTGTGTAGTGTGTGTTTTGGGCTGGTTGGTTTTATAGATTTTGCAAAATTCGTTGTGCCTTTTCACAAAAGTTGCTAAATGAGTGACCGCTTCTGCCCACAAAGAAACATAACTGTTTCTCGGGTTCCTTTTTATGAAGAGGCTAAAATTGCAAAATGTACGCTAGCCAACAACAATAGCAGCAACGATAGCGTTTCAAGAATGTGGTGCCCTCTTATTTAATGGATAGTCTAAAGATAAACGGTATACAACATTCAGGTCGACTAGGTTTTGCAAATGTAATTTTATTTGTCCTAAATTTAACCGTCAAATTGAAGCAAGCAGGACCTTCACTGTTTCTGCGTGCTAGCTGCGGAACACACTTCCACCCAAAACTAGAAAATTAACGTCTGCCAAAACGTATAGCAAAACTGTTTTAAAGGAAACCCTCGGCAGACAGAAACTTTTATCTTATTTTAATATTTAAGTTTTTTACAAATTTTATCTCCCGTTTTTTTAGATTTACAATTTTTATAGAACTCAGTTTTTGATTAGTGTATTTTAGATTAATCTTTTATGATTTTAGCTATGAATTTATAATTAACTAGTTAGTCAAATTTTTATAATATTGTAAACGTAATTTGTATATATTATATCAAGGGCCACAAGTGTGTTTTTCACTATTTGGTGTCACCCTCATTAAACAAAGACGATGACTACTGTACCACTTACCGCATTTACTCCACTGTGCGCCGCAGCGGTTTTTAAACTTTTAGTGTTTTGGTTGCGGCGCTTATTTATGGGCGGTACTTATATTTGAGGGAGGTAATCTTTGAAAAACAAACTCTTCGCACAAGTCATTAGAAAGATGAAGAGAGAAGTTAGGCTTGTTGAGCAGACAGAGTTTCGACCTTCACAACGGAATTGCGCGTTGCAAAAGTCTTGAAGACAGAGCTTCCAGCACTTTTTGTTGCTTTTTAGAAAATTCTCTGTGCAAAGTCAAAATTTATAGATTATCATTATTGTTACTACTATTATTATTATTATTATTCGGTTATCATTATGAGCAAACGTTTCCTGAGACCGAAAGACAGGTTCTAGGTTGAGAGCCTCGCCCCGAAAGAAAACCCTGGGAACGAGTTTGTCGACTACTGGCGCGCAAGGTTGTATGGGTAACCAAGATGGCAGCCTGCAGCTGTGAAGACTTTTGGAGTTGTGTTGATGAGTTGAAAACGCAGATTCGATCAACATGGAGAATAGATGAGTTAACACGTCAAACCAATGAAGAAGAGGACGATCCAGTGGTTAGACTTCAAAACCTGACTCGGTAAAAAATCATTTTTTTTCTGTAAACATTAATCAAGTAATTTGCTTGCACCTCTATTTGAACTGGAAGTAATAGTCCTGTCATTGACAATGTCCAAAACTAAATAACTGATGCTAGGCTAATGATCAAAGCCAGAAAATAACTAGAAACTGTAGAGAGGAACCTTTCTCTGTCGCGCCTGCTAGTTAATATTAAAGTTATCGGAAATTAATTTTAAAACAATTTCATTTTATTAAAAGCCAAGTATTGAAACCGTTTACGGTAAACGTTTCCTTATGTACAATTGTGGGCTGTTTGGGCTGTTTATTTAAGACCACTTCTTGCAAAAATACGACTTCAATGGCTTTAATATAGCTTAATATTGTCAAATAAATACAAAGAAGCACACACTAATCACAAATCACTATATTCACAACTGAATGGGTTCAAAATGTTTTTAAAATATCATTCAAATGAAATTAAGATTACTAAAAATCAAATTAAATTTATTTCAGCTCAAATGATTATTACAGGATCCTTACATGTAGTATTAGCAGATTTATAATTAATACAGTACAATTTTATGCATGATAAATGAATAAAATACCTTAATGCCGAGACTAGTGACTAGTGTACAATAACAGTGTCTAATGAGGTAGCGATAATTAGATTACAGCCTTACAGGAGCATCAACCTACCCACTTCGAAGCAGTTCTCTTTCAAAATTTATTCATTAGTCAAATTGTTTCAAACCATTCTAGAGATGAGATTATTCATAAGCTTGAAGAACTAACAGAACAAATATTGAAAGACATTACGAAAGGAGTTTCCCCATCTCTCAAGTACAACAACAGACACTCGTGGAAAAATGTCCGGTAAGTTAATCTGAAGTAATTTATATCCGTCAAAACGTTTTTGCTTTCGCTGGCACACAATAGTTAGGTTGAGTATCCCAGCTCCCAGGAACTTTTCTATGCGAGCCTTAGGTTGAACACCCCAGCTCCCAGGAAATTTTCTGTGACAACTTTTGGTTGGACATCCCAGCTCCCAGGAAAATTGCTATGTTAGCCCAAAAGTGACTGTAAAAACAAGAGCGTTTCTTCTCTTTAAGTCAGTACCCCAAAGCAACCCGCACTTGAGTCCAAACAAAAGTTCAACATCAGCAAAGTAATTATGTAAGAAACGGACCATTTGGGAGAAATCATTGGCGTTGTGAAGCAGAATTGCACATTCGATCCAGACAAAAATCTTTAATAAAATGTATGGGGGGTAACTTTAAAAATTGCGGCTAAAGAAATTCTTGCACTCCCCCTCCTCCAAACTTTTAAAATTAAAAGATATTTGGCCACGAGCATGATCACTGCTGCTTCATGTTTCATGAACACAATATAATAGCGGCACTGACTCTTCAAAATGAAATTTAAACCCAAGAAAGTTTGTGTAAAACAGTGCCAGTAATGTCTTAAATCATTATATATTTGCTTTATTTTGTCTGACCTTAACTGAAGCTATACCAGTGGAGTGGGACTGGAGATGCGAGAGATGGGAACAACTACGGAACTTAAATTTGACTCCGCTGCATCCATCACAAAATTCGGTGAGCTGATTGTTGTTATCACATTGAGATGATAAGTGAAAAAGTTTGACTTGTAAATAGAATCTCAGATCAGTGTTATTATCACATTAGGGTGATAAGTCAAAAAGTTTGACTTGTAAATAGAGTCTCAGATCAGTGTTATTATCACATTAGGGTGATAAGTCAAAAAGTTTGACTTGTAAATAGAGTCTCAGATCAGTTAAAGTACAGCGTCTTGAACGATGATGTATCAAATGAGCAAAGGCAACAAATATGTTTAAAACTAATAATTTGAGTTCATAGTTTCGGGATGATGGTGTGTGGTAAAAATGCAATCGAAAACTAGAGTTCATTATCTGAATGGAAATAAACCAGAATCAAGAGACGATGATATTTCTATTCTGAAGTTCGAAGTTAGTATGAAATGATGCATGCAGGTTGGCTTTCGCAAACATATGCAAGTTTAAGCCAACAAAGTGTCGGGCAGAAAAGAGGGGTGGGAAAAGGTGTCCAACAAATTTGTAGCAGACTTGATAGAGACACAGAGCAAACGTCATTGATTCAGAGAAAGTCAAAGTCTGTTCTTATCATCTGACAAATTATTTGGTTTTTGTTGTTGAATTTCATAGAGCATACCCGATCGAGATAGAAAGAATGTTAGAGTCTATTAATTACCATCCTAACGTGATTAGACTCAACGGTGATCCCCCAGGGGCATGTAGGGAAGATATCTGAGTACTGAATCGGCTAATTTCCTTAAATTAATATATTACTTTCTCTTTAAGCTGCCACATTACGCATTGTAGCCATGTGCTACCGTCTGCTACACGAAGATACTTATGCCACCAAGAGGTGAGGTCTAACAGTAATTTTGGTGTGAGAGGGGAGGGAGAGGGGAGCTCAACGTTCAGTTTTTTCTGACAGGCGAACTTGTATTTTCAAATTGCTAAAGCTGCTGAAAGTGTTTCAAAGGCCAAGATGACCATTTCTGAGAAAATTCAAATTTAATAGAAGGATTCTGCACATTGACAAATTACAAACGCGTTGATCTTGCTTGCTCTCTCGTAGGGTAGCTCCTGTCAGTCTTTTGTAGAAAATAACTATTGGTGAGGTAGAGAGTTACGATTTTTAGTCGCACTTGATTGCGGCAGTTGCGTGCCCAAGTCCAGCGGTCTAAGGCACACAAGAAAAAATGCTAGTTCCGCATCAAATGAACATACTCTGAGCCCTGAATGTTTTTCGAACAGTCTTCTGCCGGAATAGCTACATGCCTCAGAAGAATTATATGTTTGTTGTGCTTGATTAATTTTAAAACAGATTCAATATATTGAATAACGTTCAAACTTTCTCACCCAACAAGGGACTTGTACTACTGTGACGTACCGTTCTTTGGTAACCAGGGCGTGGTCGATGAGATTGTGGAGAATCTCGCCTGTATGCTGAGGGTTCCAAGACACAGCTTGCGAGTGGTGAATAATGTTTGTCTAGTGACTTTTACTCTTTTCTAATTTAGAACAAAAGAAAGAAAAATGTATATTATCTTTTAAAAATGAACAAAGCTACACACTAAAGTATATCGTTTAAAAGTTTTCTCCCATCGAAATATCCTCAGTAGTCAATTTATAAACTTTACTATTTAACCATTTTTACATCCTCACCGGTTTAAAACAACTCACCCCTTTTCGCGACACATCAAAAATTGTTGACCCTTAGATTTCTCAACCAACTACGACTTCTTAAACCGATAGCACCCTAGCAATAATGTACGTGAATTCTAATTTGGTGTTAACATTTTTCTCATTTTTACTTACAGCTTGCTTCATCGAAAGGTAAGAACAACAACGATGAAAATGAGGTTTATTTCGCAGATATTGAGATCAACCTACGCAATGAAATGCATGCTATTTTTCCATATTCAGGGAGTATTGCGGGCGAGTTGAGATACCGAGAGCACGATGGTACTTACGTCGACTGCCGCTCAAAATCCTCGGTAGGTAGCGAATAAAGAAACAAAGTACCGTAAATTTCGACTCGATCGTAATCCAGTCGGGCACTTACATTACGGCAATTAAAAATGCTGTGGCGTTATGTCTTTCCTTGCCTACGAACAAATTTATAAAAGACAAAATTTGTGTTTCATGCTCAAAAGGTCTTTTAGTTTTCTACAACATACTTGTAACACAATTTATCTAACAATAAAGTTTATTTCGTAAAAATGCACAAAAGATAAATGATAACACGCTAATTAGAAACACAGTTTGGATGTCCTCTTTGTTTACGTTATTACTGGCAGCCAATATTCTAACTGCTTCCTATCTACAGGGGACGTTGATCCCGGCCCACGTGGAAGGCGTCTACGGTATCCTTTTTATGCCCTTATAAAGCGTCCAATTCTTCTCGACTAACCCAAAACTATTACGCATGAGACTGACCAGCTGATAATGTGTCACGATAAATATGGCTATTTTAAAACATTCAGGTGTTAAAGCTTGATAAAAACATTGGGAAAACTTATAAAATCATCGCGATTTTGAGCCGCTGATACCGGTTTATATTGGCGGCGTTGGGAGAAAATATTTCCGTATCGAGCTGAGTGTAAGTTTAAGCCACCGATTCCGTGTAATATATTGGCGTCTTTCTCTCCGGAAAAATGTTAAACGAATTGTGATACTCAGCTGGTTTGGTTGCTCAGATAGATTGACTTTGACTCTCGGGTGAATATAATCAGTCTTCCTTGTTTAAACTTGTAGTGGACGTTCGCAAACTGCGGCACGGGAAACCGACTGTTATGCAAGAAAATGAGGTTCTTATATGGCGCTTTATACGTAAGGTCTCAAAGCGTTTTGCAATCATACGTCTGGCGCCAATGGCTGCCTTTACAGTCATTGATACAGGCTACAACATCGGTGGCATTCAGTTCAGATTTTTTATTTAAGCGGCAGAAGTCACAGCGTGGTTTTAAGACGAGCCGGGCGAGTGATTTGTCGACCTGTAACCTCTAGAAGACTGTAATATGACTAAGCCAACATATAGAAATAATACATAAATTAAAACGAGGAGTTAAATTATACTCATTACAACTAAATAGATTATGTGACAAGGTTGTTCCTTGATCATTCAGATATCTTTTCCGATGCAAAATTTATTCTTGTTGTTGAAAAAGAAGCGATATTTTTACGTTTACTGGATGACGGAGCACTGAACAAGTTGTTTCCATGTATAATTATAACGGTAAGCTTCATGTTGGTATTTCAACAGTTCCGTTAAAATTTGTCGTATCAACTCAGTTCCGATTTTATGTTATTAATTAATGTTAAATTCTAACGATCCAGGACTCCAACTTTGAAGCACACTACACTAACATTGCAAAAGCACACAAGTGTAAAACCTGCAGAACGCATTTGGCTAAGTTCTCCATCAAAAACATATTTGTCCATACTGACAAACGCGCCAGTATAATCTATATTTACATGCATAAACATTGATACACACACTTTAAATGTTGAATACGCACAGAAACAAAAACATGCACATATACATATACGCTGATAAGATGCCATTATAGATATAAAAAAGTAAAGTAATCGGTTGTTTCCTCAGCTCTGAAGGCTAACATCATTGAAAGCCGACGCCGTCCACCCGTTACTCCATTCCGGGGCTACGTCAAGGCTCTGCTTTAAGGATATTTAAAGCTCAAAGTACACGGAACAGAGAGAAATTTAAAAACAAACGTTGAAGTTACTGAGGATCGAACTGCAGCGCTCTCGTACCAAAGGACGCACCCTGTCTAACTGAGCTGTTGAGCCTGTTGCAATTATGTGCACACATGGACGCGCACCCGAGATCCAAATACTAACACAGGAACGCATGATATATGTGATAAACGACCAATGTATGTAACACTGAACTTGTTTGTTTGCGATTTACTTGTAGGGCAAAGGGTTTCCTGACGTCAACACCCGACTCATGTTGCGCAAGTTGTGGGGCACGCTAAAAATTCCAATTTTGGCGCTCGTGGATGCTGATCCTCACGGCAAGTTAAAATCGTACTAATGAAGTTGTACAACCCCTTTATTCTTACTACTTCGAGATACGAAAGGGTAATATAATATTTTTAGTGGCAATACAAAGGAAAACTTCAGAACAATTCGTCTTAATCAATTAAATGCCCAGCTGAGGATCCGGCATCTTTTGCGCACGTCTTTGGTTTCTCGCATTTGAAAAATCTCGGTAGGTAGAATTAGGAAATTTTCATCTAAAAATCTTCGAGGTGTATCGCATGCTAGCAAGGGTATTGATTGTTCTAAACCGACCTTATTAACGTTGGAATATTGTGAGTTGCTATTTGGATTAACTTGATGAGACCAAAACCTTGGCCTTTAACTGATTTACGCCACCGAAGTGCGCATAAAGAGAATCCATGTCGAGTATTAACGATGCATTATTTTAATAGTTATCAACATATGGTAAGTTGAGGTGCTGTATAAATATCCCAAGTAATTCCTCATGGGCATAATTGATAGACTAACTGTTGTGAAGCTCAACAAACTTCAAAAGGAGTGAACAAAGCCGGTTTGTTAACCGTGACCCTGCACATTGTTTAGTTTCAAGTGTGAGCCCAATTGTTTCTACTGGTTCATTCATTCATTCATTCATTCATTCTTTATTTAGTCAATGGAATAGGGTTTACATGACAGAGATAAAATACAAACGGAAGGTGGCAAGGGTACCCAAAAGAAGCCAAAGGCTTATTAGATATGG
>JANSTQ010164921.1:0-10534 GCA_026167885.1 Bergia puertoricense
TTATGGTTATTACAGGAAGCCAGTACCTTTTTCATATGTAACTTTGCTCATCTTATTATTATTGTAATTCTAATTTCAAAGGGTAAATAAAGAGAGTTGTTGTTGTTGTTAAGTTCATCTTTTTATTAGTTGATATTGCTATTGATATTGCTGTTGCGATTGCGATTGTCATCGTAGTTGTAATTCTGGTTGTGGTTGTAGATAAGGATAGATAAGGTTGTGGTTGTGGTTGTTATTATGGCTATAGATAAGGTTGTGGTTGTGGTTGTTGTTACTGCCATTTCCATTGCCATTGTCAGACCCAATACAATGCTGTTACGTCACTATGGCGTTGTAGTTAATCAGTCACATGTAACATCATATTCAAGTAGAACTTATACCAATTAAGAATTGTGTTAAGTATCATTGGGAATGCAGCAGTTATAAAAAAAAAGTTAAGTTTCGATCAAATATTTGATTTCGTCACTTCATGCATGAGTTTATTTGCAACTGAGATAGACTTATTTTCTCTTCTTTAAACGTTTTCCTACCGCTACATTATTGGTACATCAGGGTTTGTTTTACTGTTTCATGCGATCGTGCCACCTTGTAAAATTCTTTCAATATATTGTTAAACATGTTTAGGCAGAAAAATGGTTCCATAGACACAAGTGACGGCAGGACCAGATTAAAATGTGAAAACCTGTCAACCAAATAAAAAGAGTTTAAATTTTACTACTTATCAGCAATATCTTTTTGCATTTACAGTAGTTTAAAAGTAGGGTATTTTTTTTGCTGATTCTACGCCGTTACCATAGCAATTTACTACACTTGGTTACCTTAAAAAAGCGCGTCAAACTTGGAACGCTTTTGCTATCGTAAAGAAACAGGTATTAATTGGCCAACTACAGTACACTTTGGCTAGCGTGACTTCAACAACTGACGTCTGCGTCTCAGTAAACAACCGTAGGTCGTGCGGATCAGTTTTCAGACGTGCGGCTAAATACAGGAATCACTCACAAGAGGAGAGAGCCCTGAGAGCGAGGTTCAGGTTCACTAACGGATGTGATCGTGACGTAGGAACTAGACTCACACAAACGTGACACGCACACCAGCGATTTAATTTAGGGAAGCCGCACATATCGATTTGTTTCACGAGAAACGTCAAACCGACGATTCTCTGGAGACCCCCTGCCCCCACCCCACCCCACCCCGTAGCAACGTCACACGATTTATCAATAATTTATTAAGGAAAGAAGAGCAGAACATAAAATTTCTATTTGGTATATTTGTCATGCACTAATGACTACTCAATAAAACAATCCTCATAAAAGCATGCAAATCTAAAGACATACTCGCACAGTACTCAAACTGATGGTCGGCAGTGGGGGCGATAGGTCCTTCAGTTATTTGTTTACCTGGTAATAGTTTTGACTCTTCTTCTCTTCTGCAAAACTAAGCTTCTTATTTTTTCACCTCGCATTTCTAACCTTAATGTGTCAGCAGACAGTTAAAGTTTCAAAGCTTCTCTTTTAACTGTGCAAATCGCTGGCGAAGGTGTCACGTTTGTGCGAATCTAAATGGTATGGAGGGTCATTAGCTACAAAATTCACTTATGTAACACTTTGATGTCATGAAGTTACAAGGCGAATTTCAGCTGACACCATTGTTAATATTTTGACCATTAGCATGAGGGAAGCCGCACGTATCGATTTGTTCCACGTCAAACGTCAAACCGACGTTTCTCTGGAGACTGCCCCCCTTAGAAATGTCACACGATTTATCGATAGTTTTATTTGACATGTATACTGTACCTCATGTCATGCACTGATGACTACTCAATAAAACAATCATCATAAAAGCACGCAAATATAAACTCGTACGGTACTAAAACTGCTGGCCAGCAGTGCCAAATACTATCACTTATGATTTAATTAAAAATGAAATTGCGAAATTGGACTACAAGTTACATAATAGTATCATAAATACTTTATTACTTTAAGGTTGAAGCGATTTTACTTCTTTTAATGCACTAATTTGGATCAATTTTCTATTTTTCATCTTCATCTTATCAAGAATTGTCAGAAAACCATCCATTTTTCCAGAGAAACGTCATGGCCAAGAACCCTCTCCACATCCAAACCGGCGGTCGGACGTTTCTCGTGGAACAAATCAATATGTGCGACTTCTCTAAATTCGTCTTTCAACTTCAAGCAAAATGAGCTTATAATTCGATAGAACATGGCACAGTTACTACCCATAGACAATTTTAACTTGATATATAAAAATGGTTTCGGAGAAATGAGTGTCTGAAATCTTCCGAATTTATAATGATTTCTATAACTGGGGGCAACTTTTGCCTCCAGTCAAGTTTTGTCCAGTCATACAAGATCAGTAGTTTTCAAGCGAAATGAGTTTACATCATAATGACTTAAGTAAATTTTGTCGCTAATGACGCTCCATATAAGTGTAGTTCTTACGTCATGTGGTTCTTAAATCCGCCAAGATGAGCCAATAAGAGTTGTGAGTGATTCCTGCAGTTTTCAGTCCTTTATGATTCTGAGCAAGAAGTTTTGCAGTTCGAGTGTTGGTGGTTTCGTTCTCTGTAGCTAAACTCTTTCAAGTTCTCATTGTATCGCGGTATACTGACGTTGTAGATTGCTGGTGAGTACCAGATCGCTTGCAGTGTTTGGAAATGCACACTTTTTACATCATTCGATTTATGGCTCATTTTTAATATAGATACCGTGTAACACGAAAAGTTTGCGGTTCGAGATGACTGAAATTTCTGCTGGGAACTAATTTGTGCGATTCTTTGACTCAAGCAGCAGTTCAATATTTTCAACTTTTATTGTACGGTATGTTGAGTCACACAGTTCACTCTACTTAGATATTAGAGACATACCACTGTAATACCTTACTGCGCAAAGGGACTGAACAACAACAAAACAAAACAAAAAGCCTACTACTACCGTGCACAACAAAACACTCTTTCATTAATACGGTTTGCCACGACTGGCATTGCCGTGTATATTATTTTACAAGAAAGCAGCATGAATGTTTGAATTATTGTAGCTGCATGAAACCTTTCTAGGTATACAGAGGAGCTTTCGGGTGAACGATGTGCCCCAGTGGCACAAGTCTATTTTTAAAAAAGCGGAGTTTTTAATTTGACTGGAGGGAGTTAATTTTTGTGGCGTTTTATTCTGCGGGGTTTTTTTTCCTGTGGGAACTAATTTTTGTGGATCGAAGTCAATCCGCAAAATTCGCCAAAATCTGAATCCGCAAAATCTTTATGCTACACGGCAGGTAGCACGGAAGTCGTCATTATCTTCAAGCAACTGCAAAACTATGCATCCTCTTTGCAGCTCAATAATTGACATCATTCGGGCAGCAGTTAAAAATTTATTGCGTGTTCTAGCAATGGATTTGTATTTACGATAGGTTAGATATTTGAAAAGCAGAAACGACTTCCATTTATACCCAAAATACATATCGTTGATCAGCTAACTAATAAGCCTGTATACTTGGAATGTAAAGAATATGTTAGATATCTTGGCGTCCTTATTGACTATAAACTCTCATTGAAAAATCACATTGATTCTGTTGCCATAAAAATCAGAGCTCATGTGATGCTAGCAACGTCGTGTTTTCAAAAAGGCTCCTTTTTCGACCGTCCACACAAAAACAATAGATCTCCGTTTTCAAATGTTTCCACTTTCGAAAGCGTTTTCGAATCGATGAGTTTTCGAGGAAAATGCTTATCATTTTCGAGCGTTTCAGTGTGGACGGAAGGCCAAAACGCATCCAATTGTCTCCGTTTTCAAATGAAAACGCATTAGTGTTGAGGGTGCCTTAGTGACGCAACCAAGTCCTTATTTGGTGAAATCAATGTACAATTTGCATTGGAAGACATTTCACTGTGAAGTAGAATACCGTGTAGGACATACATTTTGCGGGAATTTTTTTCTTTTTTTAGCGATTAGATAAATTTTTGTATCCGGCGGGAACGCATTTTTGCGATCTGGGATATTTCAATAAGCCTCGTGGTTTCATATCAGGCCTCCTCGCCATTAGTTAGTTTTGTTTAAATAACATTCTAATCTGTTACTGTAATTAATAATTTATTATGTGACAAATAAAGGTAACGAAACAACACGAATAACAACATAGTTCATAAACATATTTAGCTTTCGTTGGAAGCTTGTAAATTAAAAGTTTAACTTTCTTAACAAACTGTTCACAGTCAAATTCATAATACAAGCACGAGCGCTGAGAATGGAGAATGAATAAATCGGACGCGTTGTTTGTTTCGTCGAATCAACTTATATTTCGTTGCCTTGCAAAGCCGCTCTATTGGTAACTTTTAAAGCAAATCGCGCATTTTAGCGTGGCTTACACTATAACCCAACTCCCAAACTGGCTAAAACCACGCGGTTGCAAGTTCTCCGAACGAGCTCTTCCGATGAGTACATACGAACATTTGTACATTTTATAAACTGTACAAAACGTTGGAGTATTTCGCGAAAAACTCGGAAACTGACCGTGCAGGAAAGAGATATTTCGGGTCCTAGTGCCTAGAAAAATTATAAACCAGACTCGCGCGATCTGCTTTTGCATTTGTGAGCGATGAAATAAACAAACAACGCGTGAGGTTTATTCATTCTCCATTACACTCAGCGCCCGTGACACAAGCCTACCCGTTCATCGACAAGCTTAATTCAGAGTGCAATATTTGGAGACAACTGCTCCGCATTAAATCGAAAGGATATTTTATATTAATCTATACTAAAGTCTGTTCAGTAACTGTGCTTATATGAAGGGTGGGCTCTTCCTAAAATGATCTACAATTGGTCTAGGATTTAATGGAGCCGAAACCAGTTGTAGAACATAACATATTATCCTACTGATGACCAGTTATTGATTTGTTTTTTTTATCTCGGCAACATTATCCAGGTGATCGGACATTTATCACGTGCTTGGAGTTAGCCAATCAGCGCGCGCTTTCAGGCCTGCCCAAAAGGCACCATCCCAGAACGCGCTGCGAGATTAGTAACGATCGCTGTTGTTTTCTCGTTCTGCTAAAGAAACGAATTCCGCAAAATGAATTATTAAACAGACACGTTCTGGTAATTACATTCAACAAAGAAGTTGCCTTTTAGCCTATCTACAACTTTAGCTGACAAATGCATTTAAACATAATGAGTTTTGGTAGTACTTAGAACTGTTTTAAAACCAACGACTGTAATATAAAATGGCGGCCATCTTGAGACCATTTTGTGCGTGCGTGGCTTTCTGGGATGGTGCCATATAATCAATTCAGTCAGGCGTTCCTTGCACACAAGAGCTGATCACCTGGATAGTTGTATGTACAGTTTTCATTAAGATTATATTGAACACCCACTCTTTCGCGAAGCCATTTGCTGATGAACAAATAAGCTAACATCATAACATTTCATCCCTCTTTTCGTATCTTGCAGACCTTAGGACCTGAGTTAGTTTTTCAAGGTAGAAGCCAATCAATTTCATTACTAACTTGTAGGCAAAATGGAGTCTACCAGTGATCTCTATAACCTTTGTCATGGTTATCTGAGCAACCCAGTGATTGATCTACTCTTGGGTTTCCTCTTCCTTATGGTAATTTACTGGAATGGAATGAGACGATACTACATTTTGGAGAAACTAAACATACCCGGGCCAAAACCGCTACCATATATTGGAAATATTCTCGAGATCAGGAAACACGGTGGAATAGTAAACTATCAGCTGGAGTGTATGAAGAAATACGGTAAGGTATTTGCCGTCTGGACACCGAATCTCTCCATTGTTGTCGCCGACCCAGAAATATTGAAGCAGGTCATGGTGAAAGAGTTTGGAAACTTTACTAACAGATTCATAATTGCGCATAGCTCTCGAACGGAGAATTCGGTGTTCTCCGCTCGGGATGAAAACTGGAAACGGATTCGCCGCATTCTGACCCCAACATTCACCGCAGGGAAGATGAAACTGATGGTCCCGCTTGTGGAGAAGGCCAGTGATATTTTGGTCAGCAAGCTAGAGCAAGTTGCAGACACGGGTAAATCGTTAAATCATCTAATCTATCTGATTATTTATTACCACCATCGCTATAATCTGTGAAGTCAACCCGGGATGGCGGTAGTCCTTATATTTGGATGTCAGGAAATGGGGTTTGTCGGAAAATCAGAAAAAATATTAATAAACTTTCCTACCTAGAAAGAAACGTTACCCTGCTACTCATCATCATTTCGGGTTTCCCCGGGCAAAATCGCTCCACACCCTTCCGTGGCGCATACGATATTCCTCGGTAGAGGTTAGACCGGTGTCTCTTTTGAGGACATCAATGAATGTTAGTTTCTGTCCCCCTCTCGAGTCCCGACCATGCTTGGGCTCCCATAGAACCAACTGGCTAGTTGGCAGATCTTCGTGCCTCACATAGAACCAGCTAGTCGTAAGCGACGTGATATTGTTTTAATCGAGAGCCTGAGGATATCTCTGTATAGATCTTTTTCGGTTTGCATTTGACCTTATAGCCGCCATGTTGGTGTACAATAACAACTGAATAGAGTTGTAATTACTTTCCTTTTTAAGGAACACAAACATGGCCGCCATGCCCTTTGTCATATTTGATTTCCTGGGGATTGAGTGAAAACTGGCAGTTGATCTAGTTACTTATGCGCTGACTGTTTTACTGTTCGTGACAGGCAAAATCGTCGAGATTGAAACGTGGTTAAGCCAGATGGCACTGGACGTCATTTTGAGGACAGCATTCGCTACAGAATCTGACGTGCAAACCAACTTGAATTCCAGCTTTTTTAAAAAGTGTCAAGCTTTTGTGGCCTCTCACGGGTCATTGCAACTGTTTCTGAGGATGATACCTTTTGGAAGGTCTCTTGCTGTATTGTTGGATAAAACTCACTCATACTGGTCTCCTAATAATCCCTTAAGTATTATGGAGACGCTCGCCCAATCGGCACTTCAAGCACGCAAGGAGGAACAAGAGAAAGGTATCACAGGAAGAAAAGATCTGCTGCAATTGATGATTACTTCACAAGAGTCACAAGGCTTAAAGAAACTGAGTGACAAAGAGATTTCAGCACAGTGTGTGACTTTCTTACTTGCTGGTCATCATACAGCAAGTATAGCACTGACCTCTTTCGTGTATCATCTGACCATGAATCCTGACATACAGGAGAAGTTGAGGGGAGAGATCGAATCCTCGATGCAGGTAAAATGAAAAGGTTTTAGAGAACGCGACTCAACAAAACACTGCACCACACCACATCACACCCCACAGCATCATACCAAATCACCCCACACTACACTCCAACAAATCACAGTATACTGAAACAAAACCAAACCAAACACACCGCATCACGCTACACTAAACCACATCATACCTCACTATACCTTTCCACGTCATAATCCACCACACCACACAAGAGGTTAGCGCAGCTGGTAAGATCTCTGACTGCCAACCAGAAGGTCTCGGGTTCGATCCCCGGCCTGGTCGAGGGTCGAACTTTGTGCGACCTTCTTTCACCACACCGTCCATGGACTGGGACGTTAAGCCGTTGGTCTAGTCTTTTGACGTTCTTTCGGGGGACTTAAAAGTATCCACACACTTCTCGAAAAGAGCAGGGTAATCCCGGTGTTGTGGTCTGTTAACTGAGGGCGCAACTTAATGTCTCAGACAGAAAACCATTGTGAACCACTTATAGCGGTCTGGCTAAGACCCTCAACCACTGAACCATATACTTGCTGTGAACAGATAGCTGAAAAGCCCCGTGGGGAGCACCTGTATATGTATGTATCTGTATATGTATACTACACAAAAACCACATAACATTTGACAACACAACACAACTAAACAAAACAAAACTCGACGTAACACAATATAACACGACAATACATGACACGACACGACACAAACAACACAATACAAAATAACACAAAGCACAAAACAAAAGAACCAAGTTTTATCGCTACTCTAACGCTTCGTTTACTTAAGGAAAACGCAGAGATGCCACTCTACGATCTTGTGAACAACATTGAATATCTCAACTGCGTATTCAAGGAGACTCAGCGTTTTTGCCACCCGGGTCAAAGTAGCCTTCTCAACAGGGAATGTGGCAAATCTTGTGAAATCAATGGCATACATTTCCCCTCTGGAGCTGAAGTAGTATTTAACCAAGTTCTGCTTCATCACGACCCGGACGCCTGGCCAGATGTAACAAAGTTCGATCCTGAGAGGTACTTTTTGTTGGGGAGGGGGAGATGGAAGGGATATGTTTTGTTTTGAAAGAAAGCATATCCCCAATTGTTTTTATTGTGAACTACTTAGCAGGTGAATTCACTTGTTTATTGAGACGGAACATTTCATTACATAATATTCTTTTTCCAAAAAAGTAGTTTATTTTAATATGAGTAGTAGGCAGATTTAAAACTGACGATTCCATGTTCATGATATGTATATACTCCGAGTTGTTGGGTTTTTAAGATTTACTAGATGTAGTTAGCCTCTTACAGTAGTGAAAGAGAGAGTGGAAGGGAAGAAGGAGTATATATGTGTGTATAAAATTGTTCTTTATGCCTGCACTTTAAAATGAGATCTAAATTTTTTGTTGATTAGGAACTGTTTGTGGAAAAATAGCAATATTTGCCTCGATTACATTGTGTGGCATTGCCTTTATACGCACCAAGGCCTCATCCGGGAGTCTGCAAAGTCGCCTTAGCTTCAGGCTGATTTGTCCTTAATTGCCTTTCATTGCTTTAAATTGCTTGAAGTCCCATAAGATTACGGCTGCTTGGGGTCCTGGAGCAGGTTTGGCCCGGTATCCTTACATTGCGCAAAAGGTCGCCATGATTTTGAGGCCGATTTTCCACCATAAAGTAACGGCGACTTTGGATCCCAGTTTAGTACTGCATAAAAAACGTTTCCAAGTGGACCATTTGATTGATAAAATTAATTTCAGTACTCTTTAACTCCCAGACATATTCAGAAAGCGTAGATTTTGCTAAATGCTTTTTTGTGATTGAATGATCAAAAGGGTAGGAATATGAGCATCTCATTCTCTTCTTTTTTCTGTAGGCACCGTGGCCCAGCAAAGAAGTCTCGCCACCCGAACCAGTTCATGCCGTTTGGAGATGGTCCCCGCCAATGTATCGGGATGAAATTTGCCATCCTTAAAATTAAGTTGACCATGGTGAAGTTGCTTAGAAAGTTTAGGTTTGTCCGTGATCCCAACATTCCCGTAACGCCTTCCTCTGAACAAAATGAACTGAATGTATTGATTGAGTGTGTTAAGTGAAAAGCGACAATCCTTTGTAAATAAAACACTACATCCCAAGCTGTCATCATGTCGTTGTCAAATAAAAAGTGTTTTCATACGTTTTAAGGTGAATTTGATAGTAAACTGTGCAACAGTCAAAAGTTTTCCAACACGCTGGTTCCGGATTATGTATTTTCAACTGGTGTTAAAATTAGGCCTGCTCTGGAACCCAAAGTCGCCTTAAGTCACGCAAAGTCGCCTTTAGTCGCGCAAAGTCGCCCAGGTTTGGGTAAGGATTTCTCCTTAATTAAGTTGCCTTAAGAGTGAATGTAAGTAAAAACTAGACATGATTGTCCAAATCGCGGATATGGTCCAAAATTCACTTTCGCTCATTTTTTCTCTATTGGGAGGTACTACTACGACACACTTGGAAATACTGCTGATTTTATCAAGTATTTAACGGTTTAAGAGAAACTGTGCTAAAAAAACGTAACGGCATTTTGCGTGATCGAAACTACAAAAATTGGATTTTTCCGTAAGCTCTCCAGGTGCCCGAAATAAATGTTTCCCGGCTGTTGGATATATATACTTGGTGTTTCTTAAATGCTCTGGATATAAAATTAATAATAACTTGTGCATTTGGGATGTTTACGAATTTTTGGAAACGCTCACTGACATTCCCTTTGACAAGAGCACTTTAGTACCTGAAAAGATCTGGCCAAAACACTCCGTGGTACGTCATAAAGTGCACAAAATAACATTCAGACGTGGAGATCTAGAGTTAATCTCAGTTTTCGCCAAGTTCTTAGCTGGAGAACTGTCAAGTTTCAATTTTAAAAATGAGTGAGATTTGCACGACATCACTAAAATGTTTTGGCCTCTCTAAGGGGGTGTGGGGGCATGCACTCCCGGGAAATTTTGAAGATTTCATAACCAAGATTAGCTAAAATTGCTCTTCAAGGCATACTCAGTTGCTGAAATTAAGTGTTCTACAAAAGTCAAATAAAAATTTTCTTAAGTCAGAAGTTGTTGTTTCTGCATATGTAATTTGTTGTAATCCCAAGTGGCACTTTTTGCTTTCTTCAATACATCGTTTGTTGGTCTGTATTTAACAGCATTAACATCTGCCAGTTTGACAGTTAAGCCGTTTTTAGACTTAGCATTAAACAAGTTTAAAGCGATTTAGTTTCGTGTTAGCAAGTTTAGTATAAACATGTTTGATGAATGTCCGTTCACATAGCTTATGACAAACATAGCATTTATGT
>JANSTQ010164932.1:0-10534 GCA_026167885.1 Bergia puertoricense
GATTGATATTTCTTTATTTAGATTTTTTATCAATTCTTCCTTTTTTTACTGCTTGTAATAATAGTATTTAGAATTTTGTAGCGATTTTATACGTAAATCTATGCAAAGCCATTGTATTTTATTGAAAAATGTAAATTTTTTTTAATGCTGGTCTATAACATAGAAATAAAGTTATTCAGTATTTTTAAAAAAAAATTATTATTATTATTATTATTATTATTACTATTATTATTATTATCATTATCAAAACAGTGGTCTCCCATTTGCACTTATTCACTGAGTTAGGTTCCCAAGTCATTGCAGTCAAATGTACAATATACTGCAGCAGTCTTTTTCTGGTTTAATTTCCTTTTTTTATATTTTGAAAATTTAAGAATTGTTATTACCTATGTTAACTTTCCAGATTGGAGGGCAGAAGCTGTTAGTTCACACAATATTCTCAAGTTGATTTACCAAGGTCGATTTTTACATGGAAATGTGACTTTAGGAGGTAAGCTATTTTGTACATAAAACAGTTTGCTTAATATTCTTAAGTTGATTTACTAAGATCGATTTTTACATGGAAATGTGACTTTAGGAGGTAAGCTATTTTGTACATAAAATACTGTCATTGTTGGAAGAATGCTCAAACTGCCATTAGTACTTTTTTTACTGTACAGAATTCAAATAGTTTTTACTAGTAACCCATTGAAGGTTGATATACCATAGTTCGGTTTATGTTGCCAGGTTGGATAACAAAAGAATATAATTGTAATTATAATTTATTTTTTTTAATTATTAAATACCTTAACTGTCTTTTTAATAGTGGAATAGTTGTTTTGTGGTAAGGGAATTTATCAGTAATTGACATTTTTCTCTATTTCTTTATTTTTTCCTTTTTTTAAGAATGGAATAAAAGTTTCAAAATAACTAAAATAAATGAATATTGAGATATGAAGATAAGGGTGGAATGTGATAGGATGGAATTATGGCAGTACAAGATTAGAAAAAGATAAATCAGATGTCAAAAATTTAATAGGCTTTTGTGAGAAAATTGCTCAGAAAAATGATTGATTGACAGGTTTTTTAATTTTTGGAAGGTTAACCTACAGTATGTTCTTAAGAATGAAATTAAACAAACATGCTGTAATAAACATGGAGAATTTTTCTAACTGTAAACTTTAGGTTAGTTTGTTATTGTCAAATAATATTCAGAGTTCTTGGGTCCTTGAAAATCCTTGAATTTGAAAATTTAGGCCTGGAAAGTTCTTGAAAATCAGTGGAGGTCCTTGAAAATCCTTTAATTGCTTGATGCTGCACCAGCAAATTGTTACAGTTTGTTTAGAACTTTGATTTAAGACTGATAAATACAAAAGCCATTGTGTTCAGACTGAAAACACAGGAGCTTGATTCCTAAAGCAAATTTGTGCCTTATAGGATTTGTATTTGGCTGTAAGTTTTGATCAATATGGATCAGGTTAAGTATTCAGTTTTTTCCAAGTGCTAGAGTTGTGTGCTTGTTAAGGCACTGATCAATAGCCAGTGATTAAACTTGCAGTGTTAGTTAGAAGATGCAGAATAACTAGCACTGTTTGATTTTTACAGCAAAATATGGAAAACTTCAGGTTAACATGTAAATTGCCACACAAGGTCCTTGAATTTGTTGGAAAAGGTCCTTAAAAGTCCTTGAATTTGTTGGAAAAGGTCCTTAAAAGTCCTTGAATTTGTTGGAAAAGGTCCTTAAAAGTCCTTGAATTTCATGTTCAGCAAGGAGTGGAAACCCTGAATATTAGTTGTTTGAAGCAAACTAAAATCTGTTGGTCCAGAAGCATTTTGTTCTATGTAAATTTTGAAAATAACTTATTACATCCTGGAGGAAGAGATGTGTAATTCTGGTCACTTTGAGCCATTGGGTGGGGGTTATCTGACCTAAGTTTTAATAGGGAGGTGCAGTTGAGGTTCTAAATCCCCTAGTCTTCTTTATGCAAATGTACACTCAGCATTTTCCCTTCCCAGTTTATGACCTCAAGTATAAAAGACATTCTGCTTCATGACGACGCTGCAAATTGCAGGGCTTGAAATTTACAACAGCCACAAGGCAGTTGCTGTGGATGCCCTAGCCATTGCTCTAATACCCCAGAAATTTGCACGATTTACGGCCACAAATGGCCTGCCCCTTTTATGTAGAGTGCCACCGTGCCTTGATTTCTTGTTTTGAGAAACACTGAGGTGTTAAAACACATCATACAGCATTTTCATTTTAATATAGCTGGAGTGAACTGAAAGTGATCAAGTTAAAAACACTTCCAGATGGCTACCATTAATTATCTAGGGTTTTGCAGCATTCTAGCTAGCTAAAAAAAATAGGGCACCCTAATTTGCATGTGAACTTCAACGACGATCAACACAACCGCTGTTTCTGATATCTGTGCTGTGATTGGGCAGTTACAAAGCAAGCACCATGATGACAAGCACTGAAACCACTGACTGATTATTTTAGCTCAGAATTACACTGTTTTGAGAGTGGCTTTCGAGCAATCGTTCAAAGTGCACAAGAACTTAGCAAAATATGTAGTTAAACATCAAAATTTTCGGCTTCTTAACTCCAACAATAAGTCTGAGGCTCTTAAAACGACAGGGCACTGGACAAAAACGACAGAGTGCTGGGAAAAATGACAGGACACTGTGCCCTTTCGTTTTTGCCTAGCTAGAACACTGTTTTGCCTTGTGCCCTTCCAAAATTTTTGGTATGGCCTTGGTGCTCTATCTTTGCCAAAAATGTTAAGGCCAAAGTGGCAGTGCCCCCCAAATAATAATAACACTTAGCTGTTTATCTGGTTTGCAACAGTAATTGGAGTGAAAGGTATACTCTGTTAAAAACTATCTGCCAAAAATCATGCATTGTTTATAAATGTAAACTGTAAAAAATACATACCATATCCGGTGGCACATCCCTGTATAGTACCCAATATGGAGGAGTACCCCAGATCTTTGGCCTGCTGCACACTAGACAAGTTTTTGTTGTGAAACAGGCAACTGCAACTTTCTTTCAGGGTGAAAGTTTTCTGTCAGGGTGAACAATGATTTTCTCTTGGGGTGAAATATTTCTGTTGGGGTGAATTTGTTGGTAACTTGATTTGAGGCACACATTTTTGTGTTTTACATTTTGTTTCTATTTTAGACTTTCAAAAACGGTAAAATTGTTTATAATTAGCATGTGTTTTTGGGCATTTTGTAGCACTTCACCTGACTCTTGGCAAGAGAGTAGTGATGCATCTTGTGGCAAGAGAAAACCTACCAGAGCCATCAGCTCAAGGTCAGAAATTAAGCATAAAGTCATGTAACTATTAAATTGTATATAGTCAGAGTTGTCCTTAACTTTTAAAGTAGTTGGCAGACTTCTGAAAGTAGCTGGTTATTCAGGTTATTGAATAGCAAGCACAGAAACAAAACTTAAACAAATGATTATTTGTTTTAAAAAAGTATCTGGCAGAAATGACACAATTAGCCGGTTAATTTTGCCAGCTGCCAGCCGTTAGGGACAACCCTGTACAGTTTTGTGTTGGTATCCATGAAAGTTAAAGGGATCCATGACTGTTTCAGCAAGTTGAGCCAAAATGCTTTTTGAACAGAGTTTAGGTTTGCTGCCTTCGAGAAAAATGATGCTTTCAGTTGGTCTTTTTAAGCCCACAAATCAAGGTTTTCTGAAGGCAATTTTATACTGTTGAATTTCCCAGTGCTGCCATCTTGCAATGTGTTGTGTTATGGTCGCAGTGCCAGGCCCCCTCTCTTTCGCTAACATTGTTTTAGATAAGAGAGGAACCTGGCACTGCACTGTAACACATCACATTATTTTCAAGATGGTAGCACTGGGAAGTCTAAAAGTGAAAAATTGCCATTAGAAAACTCTGATGTGCAGATCTACAAGACCAAAGTATCATTTTCTGCCATGCAGCAGACCAAAGCTATGTTCAAAGATCATTTTTGGTGGAACATGTATCCCTTTAACATTGTGTCATTGTTTTAATGATTATTAATAATAAAGATAATGATATTAAATGATAAAAATTATTTAATGATATTTCTTAAACAAGTTGAACAAAAGTGTTAACTGAAGCAGTGAGAGCAAACAAATCTAATTTCTTTGACATTCTTTCTTCAGGACAACGAAACCGTGAGAAATCAGGCGAAAGAAGCTGTTGCTGTACTCTCATTTGAGGAATGCCAAGGGTCAGTTCTTGAGGTGGACAGCCTTACTATTTGTACAACCAGATATACAGTGTAATGGCACTACTGTGGAAATATTTTCTTCAGCATTAACTATTAGATGTTGTTCCAGTGTTAAGAACATCAGTGCACTAAGGTCTTGAAGGAGCACTTGCTCTGTTATGAAGCCCCAAGAACACAACCAGCATCAACCGAACTTGAAGATTGGTGCTTTAATTAATATATTAAGACATGCGAATATGCACATCAAGCTTGTAAATTGTATATATTTATTCAGAATTTAAGTCATGTCTCATTACCTATAAGCATGTCTTGATGTAAGAGGAATGTGCTTAACAGTAGCCAAAAGCAGTAAACATCTGGGTCCATAGGTAATAGTGAGGGGTTGGGGGTTAGGTGGGGAGAGAGGCAGTAACTTTAAGGCTATCTTAAATCAAATGTGTGAACTCGGAGAATAGCCAACTTTAGAATTTAGGTAAAGTTTGAAACTTCTGAAACTGCAGTTTGTAAGTTATTTTTGAAAACTTCTGTTCTTAACATGAAAGTTCAAAATAATTTAACTCTTTATCCCTGAAGGTTACAGTTGTAAGTTTGATTAAATATTTTTAAAAAAAATGTATTTACACTTTGCGCATATAGAAAAATAAGAGGAGGACATTTATATTAAACACATTATTAGACAAATGTTACTTACAGTGCAGTTCTTAAATCATTAATCTCAAAACTAGTTAAAATTTGAATAAGTTTGGTAGAGAAGCAAGTGTCTGCCTCCCTCCTGGCTTTTCTGTTTTTGTTTAACTCGCACATGCTGGTCATGTAAGTTTTCAGAAACCTGGTGTTGTTCACTCTTTTAGTACATACTTAAATTAGAAACACACAAGTTAAAGTTGATAATTGTCAGGGCCAGCATAAGCATGTCGACAGTGGTCTGGCCAAGACTGCAAGTGCCAAAGGCACAACTATCTAGGAAGGTGCAGGGGCATGCTCCCCCAAAATAATTTGAAAATCTAACACCTCTATAATGAGATTAAAAGCATTTGTGACCCCGTACGTGAAAAGGAATCTAAAGTTGAAGCATGTAAACACTCATTGACACGTTTAAATGATCGTTCAGTTTGAGTTTAATCAACATTTAAATGCATTTAATTAGCATTTAAACAGATGAAAAAAGTGTTTAAACGCATTAAGTTTTAATTTTTTTATTTGCAAGCATGCTGTAATTGTGTTCTTTGAACATTTGGCAAATGTTGATTTCAAGCGTGGAGTGTATTAAAACAGAAATAAAATTATGATGCAATTTGCTTAATAGTGTGATTGTATGCAGAGAATGGCGCTATAGGGAGAAAGTATTTTTTGTTTTGGTATTCACTGCAGTTTATTTTATTTCATGAAATTGAAAAGCAAAAGATAACACAAGCGATAATTCGTACAAACGTGAAAAAAAGCAAGTTCGGTGGGCTTGAGTGGTTTTCATTTTGTTACATTTTAGCAGTTTCTGATCTTATGCTATTTACCTGCCAAGTTAAACGAGTTGCCTATTGATTATAACCACACAACAAGGTTGCTTGATTACTTTTCCAGATTTTTTGTGCTGTTTTTATAGGTGTCTTTTTTTTTTATAAAAGACTTATTTTGCAACCGGTTTCAGCTTGTGTACAATCTTCAGTATCGAAAATCCTTTGTTATAAACAGGTCAGAGAATATTTTGCATTCTTCTAAGAACTATTTAAATCAGAGTTGCTATTTGAACTGTATTTCCTTCTTTCATCGTATTTCTATTCGAAAATGCAAATACAGTGAGTGTTCTAATTGAAAGCAAACTTAAATTTTTTTAAAAATAAACTGTTTTATATGTTAGTTTTTGTGGGCACTGTTACACCTGGTTGGTTTTGAAACAAACAAGTGTCACAAGTCTAAAAGTACAAGTTGCAATTCAAAAATAGCAAATGGAACTGTTGTGTCTAAGAAAACACACTTTTAATGAATCAAACTCATGTCTCCAGGATGCTGGAGAAAAAAAGAAAAAAAACACAAGTTAGATGATCGACTAAGTTGTCACATTTATTCATGACCATTACCCAAGTGAAATAAGCAAATCCACTTTTTATTGGTATGTTTGGCTTTTGTTTACAATTTTTGTGATAACCAAAAACAATGCAGATTTTGCTTTGCTGAAAAATTTATAGTTTGTACTGACAATAATAGTTAGTGAACTACAAATTCTGCCAAAAATGCATTGATGAACAACTGATAAGTAAGTTCAAAATTATTTTTCAAATTTACATGTGTGTTTACTTCAAAGGAAAGCACAAGCAAAGAATCCGCAATTAAATTTTCACAGGTGAAGTATTAAAATCAGTCTCTGTAATAGATTATGGTTCTAATCCCATTTTTTGTAATAAATAATTGAATCTTCATAAAATATATAGCTAGGAACATCTAATACTTTGTTGAAGCTGTTCAGCTGTAAGCCGACTGTGTGCTTTATAATTTTCAATATAAATGTTTAATAATATTAAACACACATTTAAACATGTTTTAACACCCTTTCATAAACGCGTTTTTCACACCTTAACCTTTAGAACCCTTTTCATGTTTAGGGTCACATTTTTAGGCCAAAACTTTTGAGTTTCTGTTAGATTATAGGGCCATTTACAAAGTTCATCAGATACAACTTACAACATTTTTAAAATTTTAGTAGGAATTTTTTTGTTTTAAAAAAATTAACTTTTTGAAAGTTAGTCCGGCCATGGCCGTACCAACTGGATCGATTCCACCAGCCCTGGCTCAAAAAAATAAGTTGCTAACTTGTGGTGAGAAGGATCAAGAGGGAGATAGGGATGGTAGGAGGGTGGGGAGTTGCTCGTCAGGAAGGGGTTAAATGAGAATCCAAAACTCCCCGCTTGTACAAAGTTTGAAGCAAAACACAGGAAAGAATTCAATGGATATGTCATTTATGATGACAAATGATCATGACTGGCTGAAATGTTGATCATTGTAAGTTCATTTTGGTTGAAATAGAATCACTGTCAGTACTGTTTTCACAGTACTTGAGGAAAGTTTTACAAATGAGTGTATTACTATTTTTTGAGTTTCTTATTGCTGTTATATGTAAGCACACACCATAAATGATCCAATAAATGCCCCCTCTCAAACAGATGCCTTGTATCTAATAAATGCCCCCCTGAGGTGTAAAGTTTGTATTAGATGCCTCCCTCCAATAACTGTCCCATCTCTAAAAGACACCCCCTTGAAAATTACCCCAAAATACAAGAAAATAGCATAATAGAGCAAAATCAACCTACTTATTTAGTTTCTTGCTTGATTAACAAGGGTTTACACCCCAGGTTTGAGTCCCGGGTTTGCATATTGTATTATCTGTGATATTAAACTGTGACAGAATGACATCTCTTGGCTTAGCAATGGATAGAATGGATTACTCTAAATTTGCAAACTCCATTTTTTCTTACTCCGTGAGCATATTAGTTTTGACGAGCTTGTTACAGTTATAATGAGAATAAATGCCTTTTATCTATTAAACACCACCCTGGGACCCCTAAAATTTAATAGATGCTCTGGGCATTTATTAGATCATTTACGGTAAGCTTGGCTCTGTGCTAGTGAGCTTTGCAATGTCATGTAATTAGAATTAAATATTATTAGTTATTGTAGGTTTTATTCCAATAGTCGTTTGAAAACACTTTCCTAATTATTGATTCTGCAAAGAACTACAATTTGATGATCTCAAACAATTTGCAACCAGATGGAATTGACTGATTGCATTCAGTTGTAGATTTTTTAAGCTGTAGATTTCTCTTCTCATCAAGAAAAACTGGGAAAAATAGAGGAGCATTCTCTCAAAAAATAGAATGCAAGATGAATGAATGGAGGTTCAGAAGATTGATCCTGAAACTAACATCTGACAAGTGATTTGAAACTATTTTTGAATAAAATGAGAAACTAATAGTTATAATTATGATACCGTAGTTAAAAGTACGCTCAACCATAATCATGGATGAGTATAGATCTGCTTTTTGAACAGACAAAAATGAAAGAATGAAGGAGAGAAGAGGGGAGGGGTGTGCAAAATGTTGAAGTTATTATTTTCAACACTTTAGTATGATTTAGGCCATGGTTTTTGCAGTTTAGTATTTTTATTTATCGTTTTGACACAATTTTAAAATTTGTTAGGACAATCAAATCTGTTTTAAATGTTTTGAAAAATATCGTGAAAAACATGTTTTAGAACTAAAAATACATGATAGGAAAAGAGCAGTTGAAGTCATCCCATCAAAAAGTTGTAGACTGTATGGTACATTGATTTCCCATTTCTCTAAACAAGGAACCAAGGTATTTTTTATGATACCAAATATGGCTAAATTTGGTGTTTTTTAGGATTAAGGTTTAGGTTAACTTTTACCCCTCTGCCCCATCCCCTGGGGGGGAGGGGTACTCCCACATATTGACTGTACAGGCATGTGCCACTATCCAGGGTATGGTTTTCAACCCTTGCAGTCAAGAACAGGGTATATAAATTACGGTATTTTGGTCAGGAACAGGATGCTAAATGTTAGAGTCAGAGTTAGAGTTGAGAAGAGGGCATGTTTTTCTTGCTCTGAGTCAGGAACAGGGTATCACTTTGCTTTTCTTGGTCAGGAACAGGGTCAGGTATTGGGGGACTCAGCGGCACACCCCCCATACTGAAATTTTGGGAGTACCCCCCTCCCCCCTCCCAGGCCCCTCCCCTATCATTTTTGTCTAGGTGTTCTCCTGGGGTTGTTCCTCTTAAGGCATGCATCTTGTTGTGTGTTTAAACAAAATTGATGTTTCTGCTCAGCCTCGGGCAAAATAACTAGGAGATTTAAAGTGTGATTCTCATGAATTGCTTCAAAAATTGGGTAGTGTTTTTATGTACTTGTAAATTACATAAACTCATAGCTGACTGAATCTAAGCTGCCTTTAACAAGAAATCATGTAATGTTCCTGTGAAGTTATTTTTCATTTCAATGTTGTACTTGCAGTTTTGTACAAAATTGTACTTGGGTAGTCAACTTTTACCATTGTAAATGTACGTTTTCAGTGTGTCGGCAACAATTAACAGGTCTAACAGGGGAACTCGCTCAAAACAAAAATTTTGAATAAATACATGGCTTTCATGTAAATTTTGGAATCAATACTTGATTGTACTGTTTGTTTATTTAATCTTTCAGAAAACAATGTTGAAAACTGTTTTTCAAAGACGGGAAGAAAACACAGGAGCTTGATTCCTAAAGCAAATCTGTGTCCTTAAGGATTTGTGATTGGCTGTAAGTTTTGACCAATACAGATCAAGTTAAATTGCCAGTTTTATCCAAGTGGCACATGTTTGCTTGTTAACACACTGATGGCAAATTATTAAACTTGCAATCTTATGCTAGTTACTGGGTGTAGAAAAACTAGCACTGTTTAGAGCAAAATATGGAAAACTTCAAGTTTAAATTGCCACACAAGGTCCTTGAATTTGTTTGAAAAGGTCCTTGAAAAGTCCTTGAATTTCATGTTCAGCTATGAATGGCAACCCTGCCAATATAGAAGTGACGGTGAGGATGCTCGATGCAAATCGAATACTGTATTTATATTCTTTCTGCCTTTAAACACAGTTAAGTATTGTTTTTATCATGTTTCCACTTTGACCTAGAGTATTGTTTGGGGAGTGGAACAGTTTCGACTCAAAGTGTTTTGGGGTTTTTAATCATCACTTTAATTGCAGCTCATCATGACCCCAATATTGGGGTGCTTAATTAAACCCTGGGAGAAATTGATCATCCATTTCATATTCTGTAAGGTGAAATATACAGGTCACCCAACTTATTAACTAGGAAATGGATAGTGACAAATAAGGAGAATTTTACAATTGTTCAATTGACTCTTGGGGTGGAAAGTTTTTAAATTCATACTCAAATAAATAATTATGGTAGCTGAAACCTGAGATTAAGTTTGAACCCTGAGCACTCAGGGGGGTTGGGAGGAGGAAGGAGAGGCTGATAGCCCCCTCCCCCACACATTTTTCAAGGCTGTTAAGTCACTAATCAGCACCACTTTCAAAGTTGCTGCTTAATACCAGGCATTTGAAGTTTGGCCTTCTGATTCATTAGAATGTTTGAATGGGTGGGCTAACAATATGTTGGATATTTTAAAAGCTTAGTGTAGAAAAATTCAGCACAGAAAGAAAATGTTTCCTCTCAGTAGAAACTTTTAATACAATTATTTATTTTCAATTTAAAGGGGTTTCTAAAAATCTTGACTTTTATTGAATTTTTAATATTTGTCAAGTGTGGCAGAAATTGGG